>SRLM01000023.1:457294-520308 GCA_015708895.1 Populus ilicifolia
ATATATATATATATATATATATATATAGGACTGTTCATATTTGTTTGAAAGTGTGATTATATTATTTTAAAATATTTTTTATGTTAAAATATATTAAAATAATATTTTTATTTTAAAAAATTAGTATATTAAAACGATTTAAAACAAATAAAAATTAAATTTTTTAAAAATGTAATTTACTTCGATTAAGGATGACACCGCCATCATTTATTTTTTTTTTAATTTACATCGGTTTTCAAAATGAGTCTTATCTTGTTGTGATGATAGTGATTTATCAATATTTTTTAAAATTATTTTTTTATTGGTTCAATATTTCTTTTTTTCTGGTTATTAATGGCATTTGAAAACTAGTTTTGGGCTTGGGCATGGGAACTAAACTTGGACACAAAGCCTGATGCTAGGTAAGTATGTTCACTACTCTGAAGTCAGGAACTTTCTCTTCACCGGCCACCATGAGATCCAGAGCCCGAAGTCCAGACAACAACAACTCCATGTCTACATCTTTCTACCAGCCAGCCGTTGTAAGCAGGCTCACCACTCTGAAGTCAGGAAAGAGACCTGAGCTAGAAAACAACCTTTTGTCTTGGAGTTTTGCAGGTTAATTAGCGTCTCACCGACCAGTCAAATCATTTCGTTGATTTGTCCCTCCCCATCGTGCCCTCTGTTGAGCCCATTATAATTAGTGGGTCCGGATGTCTAAGACACATGATTTCAGATATGATTCCTCAAGTTGTAAAATTTTATTTTTTTAAAAAATAAGTCCTCCACTTCATTTTATTTTTTTTATTGAATAAAATCCCTTATCTTGGTTTTTCAATACTTCAGTCCGTCGGTCCACTTATTTGTGTGTATTCCAACAAATGACAATACGTATAAGGCACATATTACATAAATGAAGGGACTCAAATTAATTTTAGCTTGGAAATTGGAGGTTCAACTTTATCAAAAAAAATAATTAATAAAGCTATTGGTTAACTTAAAACTCGAGATAGAAAATTTTATTTTTACCCAATTTTTTTTTACATGTGAGATTTTTTTTAAATTAGCATTGTTCAAAAAATAAATTGTTAAAATAACACATGTATAAATTTTTTTGATGAAATAATATATTTATTTTAAATATGTTGGGTTCACACCGACTACTTTTAAAATTATAATTGGTGAGAAATATAATTTTTTTAAATATCATGGTTTTAACTTGCTATTTCCCCGCTACAAATCCACCATCCTTCAACCTCTTCTAAACAAGTACCTTTTCTCCTCACCTATGTGATTTGATTTCTCTTCTCTTATAACACTCATATGATGTCTTTTTCTTTCTTTCTTTCTCTCTCTCTTTCTTTTTTTTTTTTTGTTTTTAAGCCTTGCCTCGGTATATTTTTATAAAAAATCACCTCCAATATTTTAGTCCTTGATAAATCAAGATAAACACCCTATATTACTCTTAATTGTATAGGTTTCATTGTTAATTTATGATTAATTTGATTTAGAGTTTATTATTATTTAGAGTTGAGTTTGATATATTAGGGTTTGCTTGAATTGAGATTAATTAGATATGAATTGTTGTAATTAAGTATGATTGCATGCAATTGATGATGAAAATAACACCAATTAGGTATAAATTAGATAAATTAGGATTTACATTGAATTTCAAAATTAATTACCATAATTGAGGATTTTATTTGAATTGATATAAATTAGATGTGTATTGATATAATTAGGTATGATTTCATGCTACTGGGCATATAACTAACATCAATTATATATAAATTCGATAAGTTAGGATTTGAGATGAATTTAATGATTAATTATCATAGTTGAGGATTTTGTTTGAATTAAAATAAATTCAGTATGAATTGATGCAATTAGGTATATTTGACACATTTGAACATTTAAGTAATATTAATTATGTAGAAATTTGATTAATTAAGGTTTGTGATGAATTTAGTGTTTGTCACGTTTAAGATGTTATTTAGTTTAGATAAATTAGATATAAATCGATGCAATGGTTTTTCTTTAGGAATTTTATCCAATTAAACAAAATAGATTTTCTTGTTATATATAATGTCTTATAATATATTTATGTTATGTTATTATGATAATACTATTATTCTTAATATAAAAAATAATATCACTTACAATGATGAAAGCAATGTCTTGTTAAATGCTATTTTAGGCATGTCAAGAGATGTTAAACAAGTTCCATGTTAGGGATTTGAGTGAAATTATAATGATGTTGATGTAGATATTACTTTGAGGTTTCTTGTCGAGGAACATCAATATTTTTCTATTTTGATTTCATATGATATGAGTTTTGGGACTATAATTGAATTGTTCATTTAGAATGGATTGAACTTCATAGATTTGTATCTGGATAGTCTACTCTATTTAGAGCAATGCGGAGTAGATTAAACTCCTATGATAATTTTTAAAAAGGTGATCAAAGTATGTTTATGAATGTATACGATGATCAATATAGGCATGACTCCTCTGAACTTAATGAAAATGAAGATGAGGATATATTTGGCTTGGTTGATATATTAAATGATTGTGATGATGAGACCTCCTACTCCTGAATCCAAGAATGGTACTACAGCTAATGTCATGGTTTGTAATGATTTGACTTTTACTTGTAGAAATTCTGAAGATAATGCTGATTTGGCAGATAAACAAACTTTTAGCATTAAGAATGATTTAATAAATAAAGTTATATATTTACATTCACTTTAATATTAATTTCAACATTCAAAAATAACTTTTATGCAATTATAATATATCTAAGCATTTGAATGTTAATTGTACTTGCTTGGATGTATCATAAAAGGTTGGATCTCAATAAGATAGCAAAGTTAGAAGGTCATCACACATGTACTATTGCATTTATAGATAAAAAAAAACCACCATTAAGATGTTGTAAAAAATTTTACATCAACTGTTTTGACTCTTGTGAGTGCTAACATTTTTATGATAATAATGAGCATTCAAGGAAAAAAAAACGTTATAAGTCATAAGAGAAGTCATTTGAAGTGTTACCTGTATTATTGTTGGCACTTCAAGAATCAAGTCTTGGTACTATTATTTAACAGAGTCATAATGAAAATTTTGATAATGAAACAACTATTTTTTAAAAGAGTTTCTAGTCATTTTAGCCTATAATTAAAGGGTTTAAGTTTGTAACTCATTTATCAATTTTGACAACACACATTTATAATGAAAGTTTGATAGGAAGTTATTGATTGTAGTTACTTTTGATTTAAATAATGGGATATTGCATCTAGATTTTGCTTTAGTTAAAGAAGAAAATAATTACTACTAGAAATGATTATTACTTTACCTTCAATGATACATTATTATGATCATACCAACACAGCGCGCGAGCGCACACGCCAACATTAAAAATAAAATGGTATAAATATAGTTTGAGTTGACATGATATCATTCACTTGGATAGTAAGTTAAACATTCAATAATAACTTTTATACAATTATAATATATTCAAGCACTTAAATGTCAATAGTACTTGCTTGGGTCTATTATAAAAGGTCAAATTTCATTAAGATAGTAAATTTAAAAGGCCCCCGCACATGTATCATTGTATTCATATAAAATGACCACCATCAAAATGTTGTAAAATTTTTGTATCAGTTGTTTCAACACTTGTGAATACTAACATTTCTATGATAGTAATGAGTTTTCAAGGAAAAAAATAAAATTACATTATAAGTATAAACATTTATACAATAAAGAATGAGTTGCACAATAGAAGATATTTGAGTTGTTTTTTAGTAACAGAAGAAGTTATTTGAAGTGTTGCCTAAATTATTATTAGTCCTCAAAGAATAAAATCTTGGTACTATTATTAAATGGGATCACAATAAAAAATTTAATATTAAAACAACTATTTTTTAAAGAGCTTTTTGGCTATCTAGGACTATAATTGAAGGGTTCAAGTTTTGTAACCCATTTATCAGTATTGATATAACCCATTGATATGGAATGTTTGATATGGAGTTGTGATTGCAATTACTTTTGAAGCAAACAATGAGATATTGTATCTAGATTTTACTCTAGTTAAGGAAGAAAACAATTACAAATGGAAATGATTTTTACTTTACCTTCAATGATACATTATTGTGATTCTACCAACACACACACGTACACGCTTATACACTGACATTAAGCTTGGAGTGGCATAAATATGGTTTGAGCTAATTGCATATCATTGGTACTATTATCGACACTTTATAAATAATTTTAATCACAAATTCAAATATTTAACTACGAGAAAAGAAGATAATAAAGATTTAATAAATATATATTATGAAGCTTTAAAACATATATTTAATGTATGGTTTGATGTAATGTGCAGGATATACTAAAAATATAAAGAATGACTTAAGCATAAATTAGAAAAAAGATAGACACGTTCTTATAATGGCATTAACTGATATAATAATATATCAACCAATATGTCAGAAACCCTTAATCAAGTATTGAAAGTTGCACATACAATACTTGTTTCTACTTTAGTTTAATCAAGCCTTTTATATAAGTACTACATATTTTTTAAAACAAAAATGAAATGAATATGACTTCATTGATTACAGGATAGTGTCCTTTAGCTATATAAATAGAAGTAACAATAAATAAGGATTGATTGAGAGATCATAATGCAATAATATTCAATATTAAAATTTGGTTATTTCAAGTTAATGTACATCAAAAACCCAATGAAAATAATGTTTTCATCAAACATTTAAATTGCAAAAAGGAACACGCATATATGGTAAATGGAAAGTTGTTCATCGATTATATCCACATGTTCTTGCATGTAAAGTGAAAACTCATATTAATTATATCTAGTTTGTTAATCCATATTATAATATTTAGAACCATAAAAAAAAACATATAAAACTTTACATCATCCTTTACCCAACAAACTAGTTTATAACGAATATACTAATCTTCAAATAGAATTAGATATGTATGAGTGAAAATTTAATTGAGGTCAAAAGGAGTCCACTCGGTTGCATAACAAGATGTATGCAAAGGAGGGACATTCTCATTATAGATATAACATATATAGTTAAACAAACCATAATAAGAAAACTTGTGATATAAGACAACATATATTTCTTACTATTATAAGTTTACATATTAAATGTTATTACTTATTATTTTAAATCCATATTATATCTTACATGTATGTATTTATTGGATGTTACATACTCGATGTTTAGCGTCATATTTTTAAAAAGGTCATATATGTGCTTAGGGTGGTGCTTCTGGTATGACTACACTAGATTCATATGTTGGAGATATAGATTCTCAGAACATTACTTCCAGTCCTATTAATATATCTATTTTATGATTAATCAGAGGATATTTAGACATGCATTGTAAGTATATTTTTATATAAGATGAAATGCACTACCATGAGAATTATATTCATAATACCATAATGTTATACATATATGTTTACTTGTTTTGGAAGGTGGTGATAAGATATATTATTTGCAATATAAGATTATGCATCTGCATGAATGTGTGAGCAATTTATCATGCAGATGAATTTATTATTATATTACCTATCTTCATCATATTAAGATTAATTATGACTTGATCTGTGTGTTGATTATAAAATGAATGTGTGAGACTCATATTCCATCTTAGAGTAAATAAAATGACTTCTACATTAAAAAATATAGTTATTCTACTTTACTTACCTATAAATAGATGACCATTCTCCATCCTAACATGATGAAAAGGAATACCATATGGCATAAATGGTTTGAGTAGATTTTCTTCATTCTACCAAATGATGTAAATGATGAGATGTTAATAAGAAGAATAATAAGTTTGGGGGTAATATTATTTTTATAGATTTTATATTGTACATAAGTTTCTCATTATAACAACAATACTTAAAAAGGTTACTCATCACTAAATTATTTTTTATTTGATTATAAAAGTATCTTCATGTGGGACATTCTTAGTTCGAGCACAATCCAATTAAGTTTATTCAAGCTTTTAGGGTATAACTATAACTCTTATAAGGATCCAGATATTATATTATAAATAATAACTATATCATGCTAAATTATAATTATATTAAAGTTATTAATAAATTTATAGTTTGCAATGTTATGTGGTGTAAAAGTAAATTATTTAAAAAATAATACCACTCACACTTTGCCTTTTATCATCATGAGTTGGATAGACAACAATCTAATCAAATATGTGTTACTAAATTTATTTCACAATCAAATTTGTCATTTAATTATTTTTGACATAAAAGATATGTATAATATATTGTATTATTAATATTGTAATAGGTTTGTGGACTTCTTATTTTGAGGATGTCCTATCAACTGCTCCTTCAATTTATATCATGGATAGCAATATCTAAACACTAGTGGTCCCTTATAATATTTATGGAGGTGGTTGAGTTGAATTCTCAGATTATTGATAAGATAATTTGATTTGTGGTGGCACATCTTAGTGGACATAGATATAAACGATGCATTGCATGTTGTTAGTTGTGGGTATAAAAACAATTATTATAATTGGTTGAATTACCACTAAAATTATTTAACATAATGGAATTCATAAAGAAATAAGATTTTTACTGATATACATTTTGTGATTTTAGATGATAACTATTTATAGTGGTAATAAGGTATAAAACATTGATTCATCACACCAAATCTGAAACATATTTTTCCATGTACAAACATGGACAACGAGATGTGTGTATACCAAATTTAAAATTATTTAAGTATTTTTTTAATTTTTTGTAATTAATATATGATGAAAGATGTATTTTATTTATTGATTAATATATGTATTTGTTGAAAATAAGGTTAGCATGTTATTATAGGTGGGTCATTATAGATCTTTATGATGAGGAATTTAATGATGAAAGACATTACCTAACATCTTGTTGGATCGTTGTATGTCATAATGCATTTGATGTATTTAGGAAAAGGTCATGTCTTGATAATGGCATGGTCGAGGATAAGATCATTTACACACAAGGAAGTCATAATATTAATAAAGTCAACCTATCCATTAATTGTCGCAGGGATAAATAGATCTTGTTGAATATAGATAACATATTATATTGTGTTAGCTTCTTAATGATGAGTTTTTGTTTTATTTTATATGTATTTTAGTATATTTTTATAATTATTTTATCCTTGTTAGGTTGAGATTTTTTTTTCATAACCTAAATTTCAACCCCTGATTTTATATATTTGAACAATAAAGATTTTCTAAAAAAAATATTTCCAATAAATTCACTCAATTCTTAATCATTTCATCATTTTTAATTTTATGTGCCGCGATAAGTTAGAAATAGTCATAAATGACTTAAAAATAAATAATAATAAAAATATAAAAATTATAAAGTATAAAGTATAAAAAAAGAACAAAAATACAATTATGGGGTTGGATAAATAATTGAGTTCACAATCATTAATGCATTTAGGAAAATTTTAAAAAATCCAGAAATGATTAGAGTTACAATTAGGGGATTCAATTAAAGAAAAAAATTGGTTAAAATTAAAAATATTAAAGAGGTATTTATGAATTTAAACAAATAGGTAAAATAAAAAAAGTCAATTAGAAGTTTAATTGAAGAAAAAAATCAAAATTAAAAGTCAAATTGGTTAAAATTATATAGTTTTAGGAACCAATTATTTAACTCAAATAAACACCAAATTCAAGAATTCAATTAATTTATTTAGGGATTAAATTTCAAACAAAATAAAAATTAAAACACCCTAATTAAATGAAATTAAAAAAAATGTCAAAATTCAAGGACTATAATCAAATTGCAAAAACAATTTAAGGTCCCAATTGAATTTTTATCCTATATGGTTCGTCTTTTTCAACTTAAAAATCCAACTAGTTCACTCTTAGATTATAGTTAAATAGATAGATATTCAACCCTAAAAGTCCAACCTTAACTTCCAATTGATTATCTAGCAAGCTAGTCCTAATTAAGATGGTTTCCAACCTATTTCTCCATGAAAAAGTAATATATATGAAAACCATATGAAAGATAATAACAATAATGAAGAGTTTTTCCATTGCTTTTAACTCAAATTACAGGGGCAAGAGCAACCTATGATAATAATAATAAAAAATTACCCAAGAGATAGAGGTTATAATAGTCACAATTCACCTAAGAATTCTTCCATTTTATTTAACTTTAACCAAATCAAAAGCAAACATCAAACTTCAAGCCCATAAAAACCAATCATCTAAAATAGATTCAATTATCACCCATTACATAAAACTAACCTTTATCAATAATATTCAATTTATCATACATGAACTATAAAAGAGGAATAACAACACTAAAATTTTTCCTACTACTCTCCATCACTTTCTAATATGAACCTTATGATCATATAGTCACACAACCTATAGTGAAATTGCAAATCAACCCAAGAAAGTTGAATATCATGTTTAAAACCTCGACCTAGAGGTAACTCTGTACATAAGAACCAAAAGTATAGGAAAAAAAATTTGAACTCAAAGATAACCTTGTACCCAAGAACTTAAAGTATATGAATGATACCACAAAACCGTTTAAACTTTGATAGGTTAGTACACGATCGTTTTGTGTCCCTCCAAATAAAGGTTATTTGCAACACGTAAAATAAAATAAAAATCTTAGTTATTCAAATCATCATCATACAGTCAAGACTTACAATCATAAAAGTGATACATAATTCCCTAATTGATTTTTTTAGGTTGCAAACCAATGCAACTCACGTAGTAATCAACTAACACAAGTTTAATATTAAAATAAATAATAAAATAATATCTAATGGGTTGAAACAAGCCCATTTTAAAATAAAGTTTAAAGTTAATAATATTCAACACTAAAATAAAATAAAAATATTATAAAACAAAGTCTTCTCACTTGAAATCCCTACATGACCAAAACTCCCCATTTATTTTCCTTGAAGGCTTTATCAAAGCTTTATGCTCCAAATTAGCTAGGAAACTTTGTTTTTAATTATTGGGATTTCCTCTCTTAAATTGAATCTCCTTAATCTTCTTAATGTGTCAAGAAGTCCTGTAAAATAATAAAAAAAACAACAACAAAATAATCTCAAGCCTCCTTATTACTACATGCATTCCATAATGGATATGGAATCCTTGCAAATTATAGATAGTAATTATTGTCATAAATATCTCCTTATCTAACATGAAATCCTTATACAATAGGTACGTCAATAGCTGCAATACATGTTTATAATAGCATTAAGAAATCCTTGTATTGACTAGAATCTATAATACACAACGAAACAATATTTCTTTGTTTTTTGTATATTTTTTTATAGATTTCAATCTTAATTTCAAATACATCGTTCTTTATCATTTAAATGAATTAGCAGGCCTAACATGTATTTTACAAAAGGTATGTATGTCTACTTTCCAACTCAATTGGAATATAAGCATAATTACTTTCTTAACTATAGATATAGTCCAAGTAGTATATGAAGGTGTAGACATATAAATTTGATAAAATTTATCTAGAAACTTTGACCATTTGAAATAATTCATTTCTAAACCCCAAATGTTGATTTCAAGACCTTAAATGAATATTTTGTTTTTTATATGTTTAGTTTTTTGTATGTCTTTATTATTTTGTGTGAACTTGATTTATATATTTGTCGGGGTTTAAATATTTTTGGTAAAAATATTCTAAGAAAGTTGAATAAAAATAAATTTTAATTTTTTAAATATATTTTATTAATGTGAACTTATTCACGAGTGAAATATAATAATTCAACATGACCTAATTAAAGAAATCTTTACCGTATATTATTAAAAAATTAAATTGTAGCAACAAAAATACACCATGATTCACATGTGTCTAGAAGTTGGTGGGACCAATTGACTCAATTACTCTCCATATTAAAAAAAAAAAAAAAGAAGTCATTATCAATATCAATTAAAATATCAACATAAATGGATGGATGCCAGGAAAGATGAGGGAAGGAAAAAAAAATAATGGGATGGGTGGTTTACAAAACCTAAAAAAAGTTCAAAAAGAAAATAACAGGAAATGGCACTGCCACCGTGGTTTTCATGGTCAAGGGAAATACAAGATTGGTCGGGGTTTTAAGGTCTCTCCCAACTAAGTCATCCTTCACACGTTGTAGCTCTCTCTCATTCTGTTTCATGATAGAAGTACGACTTCTCCAGCCAGGTTTACTTCTTACTTCCTATCTATTTTTTAACGTCATAATTACGTAATACTATCTGGATTTCTTGTTTCTTTTTTTGGCTGCTCTTTATATTTCTTAGTGTCATTTTCTTGCTTCTTGTATTGTTTATGCTAATTGGATTTGGCATGGAAGCAATTTTATGAAGTTCTGGATTGTGAATTGCTTTCCCTTTAACGGTAAAAACTTTGAGATTCTGTCTCGCCTCTAAGAAACAAAGGGGAAGTGTATAGAGAATCTTAAGGCTGTGTTTTGCTACGTTGTGAACTCTCAAGAATTCTCATGAACAACCTTTTTTCTCTGGGCTGTGGTAAAATTAGCCCTTGATGATACTTGATATATTAACAACAAAATGAATTTTGGTTAAAGAGAAGTGCTAAAAGAAAACTTCTGAAGCTAATCTTTGGCTAAAGAAGATTATGGCTGATCTTGAATATCTGTTTCTATTAAAGATCTCTGAATATGAATGGGCTGCTCTTAAAATTACTAAGATTTTATCACTGTGAGCTGAGGCTTCTTATGTGATATGGTCTCTTGTTATTCCGCAGAGTCTGATCTCTTAAGCAGTTTTGAGGTTTAACCTTGCATTTGTATTTAGTATGAATAAAACACGTGATGGCGTTGTTCATTTGAGTTATTTAGTCTTGGAAGGAAGGCAGGGTTGTAATGATTCTCAGGCATAAACTACCTAGCATGTAGTTTTATAACTACACAGTTCTATGCATATTAATCTTGCCTTGCTACTGCCGGTGATTTTGAGGCTCTAAGAACATCATACTTATTACCTCTTCTACTAGCTCACATTTTGGTGAATGTGGAGATCTCTTCCTCAATGTTTGCACAGTTCCTTTGACTATTTGTGATTTTATTTTTATAACGGAGTGTCTTTCAATGGTAGATTCTCTTGTATCATTTATGAGATCAAGTATTGTCTTACTATCAAGAGGTCTTACTACTGCATTATTGAGGATGGATTCTGTTAAGCTTGTTCCTCTAGATTGATTTATTCATCGGGGCTGGCTTTTCTGAACTGGAATACTTTCTGCAACTGCTTCTAATTGGCCTGCACTGGGAGAAAAAGATGATGTTTAACCCCTAGAAGACTTATACACACAATGACACGCACACATTTCACTGACTTCTAACAGAATTTTGTACATAGGCACAGCCTTTTCGAAGAATATATTTGATTCTAGTGCCATTGTTTTTATTATGTTTCCCATGTTCCTTGATTATTATCAGAAACAACTATGGAGGAGGGATCATCAAAACCTTCAAATTCATTGTGGGGCAAAATTCGCAACTTGAAGCGCGTTACTATGGAAGGATACAAAAGAAAGCCAATCTCGCACTGGATTCTTCTGGCTTTGAGCATCGTGGCCATGCTTGTGGCTTTTCCTGCATCAAGCCTTCTCACACGGGTCTATTATTCGAATGGGGGTGCAAGCAAGTGGATTATTTCATGGGTGGCAGTTGCTGGGTGGCCCTTAACTGCTTTAATTTTGTTTCCTTCTTACTTCTTTCTTGATAGTTCTCCTACTCCTCTGACCTTCAAACTCCTTGTTTCTTATATTGTGCTGGGTTTCTTAAGTGCTTCGGACAATCTCATGTATGCATATGCCTACGCATACCTCCCAGCATCAACTGCTGCTCTTCTGGCTTCATCATCCCTAGCGTTTTCTGCTCTATGTGGATATTTTATTGTGCACAACAAACTGAATGCTTCAATGGTAAATGCTATTGTCATAATTACTGCTGCCATGGCAATAATTGCATTAGATTCGGATTCAGACAGGTACGATTATGTTACTGATCACCAATATACCATGGGTTTCATATGGGACATTTTGGGATCCGCTCTTCATGGCCTCATCTTTGCTCTCTCGGAGCTAGTTTTCGTTAAGTTGATGGGAAGAAGATCCTTCCATGTTGTGTTGGAGCAGCAGGTCATGGTTTCTTTCTTTGGTTTTGTATTTACCGCCATTGGGGTTATTTTAAACAATGATTTTGAAGGGATGGCATCCGAGGCTAGATCATTCAAGGGAGGAAAATCTTCATATATCCTGGTTCTTGTATGGGGTGCCATTACTTTTCAGCTGGGGGTATTGGGAGGAACTGCTGTGCTCTATTTGGCTTCCACTGTGATGGCTGGTGTTCTAAATGCAATAAGGGTACCAATCACAGCTATTGCTGCTGTTATTTTGCTCCATGATCCCATGAGTGGTTTCAAGATTCTTTCCTTATTAATCACATTTTGGGGATTTACTTCTTACATATATGGAAATTCCTCGGCCTAGTAATGAAGACTCCCCGTCATAATTTCTTGGTAAGCTCCTATTATATATATATAACATGGATGTTTTTGAGTCAGCTTCCACGCATCTCAGAGTAATCTTACAGGTTTTAAAGTTGATAATCATATAAGTTTTCAATAATTCTGAGATTTATGAGACTTGAATTGTTGATCTTTAAAGAACAAATCTAGGGCTTGACTATTTGAACTACTTCAAGGTTTTTTTTTTTTTAGTTGTTGCTATACAGCCTAGATTATGTTTATGCATTACATGTACACTATTTTATTGCTTTGCAAGTTGTATGGCACATTCTGAAATGTGTAAAATAATTACATAAAATTTCAAAAGAAAAATTTACATAAATTGACGCTACTAAAGTGGTATTTTCCTCCTCCACAGATTATATTAGATTGGAGTAGCCAACCTTTTGGTAAACTTTACATCTATCTGATAACATGATTGCCAATGATAAAAGAAAAGCTTTACTTGTCTGTTTAGAGGAGTTATTAGGGTGGTGGTCACAGAACAAAGGCCGGCATCAAATATTTGCAGGGAACAGAAATGGTTGAAAAATAAACACAGTACTGTGTATAAATCGTTAGCCTGAAGAACGGACACTTACCCTTTGCACCCAAGGGGAAACAATTTAAAAAGTTGGATTAGGCGTTTAACACATGAAGATAGTAAATTGCTCTATCCAAAATCCTGGAAATAAAAACAGAAGCTTGGTAATGAAGCATTGTACAATAAACATCATGTTAGGGATTCACCATAACTTACGCAACCATACTCTTCAACCCTCGTTGCCATAGGCCATGGCCATCCATTGTCATCCAGAAGGTATATCAGGGCCATAATTGAAACTTGCAGGGCATTTTACATCGTTTGCAAAATGATGTTCAATAAACTTACGGGGGGATCTTGACATCCTCCATTCTCTGGCCTACATTGCAAATCCATTTTGAGCGCTTATTATTTGCACAACCACACGATAACACAACCACGCACTTCGCCACACGATAACACAACCACGCACTAGGATTATATGACCAAATAAAAGTGCACAAGTTGGTCAATGGTCCTGGAAAACTAAAACCTGACCAGACCAAACTTGTTATGTCTGGTGACAAATGTGAAAATTTGGTCAGCCCTAACTGATCCAGGTAAAAAATCATCTCAACCAATCGAATTGTGATTTTTCTGACGACAAGACATTATCATATGCCTCAGGCATAACTTCGAGTCCTGGTTTTAACTTGGAAACACCTTGGCTGGCAGCAGCTAAATCTAAGAGTACTTGTCCGTCTTTCGACCCGACAAACTACTCATTAATATTGTATTGTGCTGATAATTGCCATTGATGGAAATTGGGGCATCCCAGCTTAGCACGCTTAAACTGGACAAAAGCACCATAACTTGAGGAACTTTTGCAACCCTTAAAAGGATGCTGCAAAGCCACAGGATTTCTCGTAACCAAGCTTAAATAATCACTAAAGCTAGCAGCCTCCACCTAATCCAGTAGCTACTATAACTAATGTAGTGATTTGAGGACGGATCCAAACACAGCACGGCACAAGATTCATCGTCACGTACAGAATAATCACAGTGGCTACTGTAATTAACGTTGTGAATGGTAGACGTTGGTACCGACACAACACGCCTTAGCGACAGTGACAATGACAGTAGACTTAGATTGGCTTTTCGATCTATCATTATATAAGCTGAAAAAGCTGAAAGGAAAAGGGATTGGCCACATACCTTTATCGATCTGTTCGTATCACAGATGAATGCGAAATAGAAATATATATAAATTCCAATCTGCCGATAACACAAGTTCCCTTCATCAGGGAATCAGCATTTCCGGGGTCCTTCCCCCCCCCTCCATTACATGCCTTGCGCGTTTCAATTCCATAGCTAAAATACCGTCTTATAAGTTTGTTGTACACATGCATAGTGGATAAAAATCCTTGTTAGCAACATAAAAGAAATCGTTTTGCCATCAGCTACAGCTACAGCTACTGCTATAGCATCATATTCAATTTTTAGGGCCAATGTCCTTAAGGGCACAGATCTGCTCCTCTCCCATGGCAGACATGACAGACACCACAAGGTCCTTCCCTTCGCCAAATCCATCTTTAATCTATACACACGAAATAACAAACACAAAATTTCAGTTTTTGGGAAGAAAACCAGCTAGAGCCTATAGGAACAGAGAAAGCTCAGTAAATAATAATTACAACCAAGCCAAGCACTAAACATGCTTCAGAAAAGAGAATGCATGCAAAATACCTGGGTAAGTAGATTGTCATCAGTGGGAAGCCTCAGATCATCCTTGGTATTTCCATTTTCAGTCAAAAGACTCACCTACATGATGTTAAACATCAATTAGTTAACTAGCTATGTTTAAAAGAACAAAACTGAAAAGAGAGACAACTGGCTCAATTGGAAACATTTGCTTTTGCCATTTTCTCCTGTCTAGGGCTCTACAGTCTTCCTTGAAGGATGGTATTATTCAATATGCATCCAAACAATGGTTGATATTAATACTTCGACTTTTGAATTCTGATGTTTATGCTCCCATTTTCATTGAATATACACCAGAGCGCCCTAGGGACTCATGTAATTTAGCACTACACATCAGATTTTAAATTCCAAGTCTTTTATTCATGCAGATGAAAACATCAATTTAAAATTATTCATAGCAAAAATGCATGCAAGAGATTATAGTTGAAGGTTGCCAACTTGCCCAAAGCCAGTCTAGTAATCAGGCACAACACAGAATTCACCCAGACAAACATTGGAAGGTAAACAAACTTACAAAACCATCTTCAGAGATATCAATCAATTGATAATCAACACGATTAACATGGGGAACCTGTCAAAGCAGAAATTTATCAAAATGAGACCAAAAGGACTTGTGTAAGAAAAAAACATGTATGAAATGTAAGATTAGCAAGAGTATTACATCACAGTTGTGAGATGAGGGGACAATATCTTCAAGCTTTTTCCCATTAAATATATCAATTCCCACAAAGTGGCACTTAGCATGTCCGTGCTTGCCTGTCTTTGAGGTGGAAACCTCAACAACCTGTTTTTTTTTTTAGAAAGCAAAATGTAAATGTTAAGAAATGAAAAGGAAACATGAACTGTGAAGATTGAAACATTGACACCATTAAGGAATCACAATATACCAAATACAAAAACTTCCAATACAATATCACCTCTTTCAAGAAAGTTTCTCATAATATGATCCAAAAGCCATATTATAAACTGAGCCCACCATAGCCCTACCATTTTTGGGTTGTTCTATTCTAGCTAAGGTGTGATGGTTTCAGTTATGACGGGGTTTCGTAAGTAAAATATTCTATGAAAACCAAGGTTAAGCAGAATGAGAAAATAAAGTGGGGTTGATAGAAGCTAATCATCATCAGAGCACTTTGCTCCACAACTTCAAAGTTGAATACAGCCGTGCACATGCAAGCTTGTTTTAGCATGAACAGGACACAACACCTTATAGCTACTTATATACGTGCTGCCATCTGAACCAACCAAAGAGAGCACCATAACCTATCTAAATAATCCTCCAATACACAACTATTGACATTGATACTTTTAAGTGAAATTTGCAGACGTGCAAGCTACTAATGCACAGACAAGCACAATTTTGCAGAGCTGCAATGTCCTGCGTCTGTCCAGCATGACATTTAATCCATGTTTGGCCATGATGAAGAACAGCTATGATTACTGGAACAATGAAAATTCCAATCAACACTTGTTTCAGTGCTGGTTCAGCCGAAGACCTCATCGAAGCACTTATATAAGCTTATGAGGTTTTTTAGGAATTTCATCTTCTAGAGTTACATAGAATACTGCAAGTTTTTTCTTCAACCAAACTCCAAAAATATGGGGATTGTCTCTAGAGATTTTGCAAATATGAGAACTGAAAAAATGGAGAAAGCAACAGAAATAATAAACCCTACTTTAATAAGCTAAAATTATACTTGCATGCCTCAAAGTTTCTGTCGATGTTGAGGTACAAAAGCTCCTATACTATTTTTTTCCATGAGGGAATTGGATTACTTGCATCCATAATTTTTTAGATACTAGTATCATTACTTTTATGAAAAAGTCTCTATGTTTCCAGCCAAACTGTAGTACATAAACACAAAAAAGACACTCAAATGGCTGCACCCTATCAAATTCATTAGAAGGCATGGCAAGATGGAGCAAAATTACTTCCTGCCATCTTTGGGATAACTGTGTATTTTCTTTTGGTTGTTACATTGCGAGGAGTCTCAGGTACTAAAGTCACAAAAGCAAGGAAGACTTTAAGGCATCACACACATGCACCCTGTGAAAGCTCAAAACTTTCTAAACTTTTGATACGATAATTCCCACTGTCTGAAATCTTGACACGGAAAGATTTCTAAGCTTTAAATACGATAATTCCCAATCCGAAATCTTGACACAAATAGCACATAAAGACATCAACCTTTAAATCTACCATTAAAATGCACAAACACACATAACAAAGCCAAACAGACATGCTTGAAAAGTTGAAAGCTTTTCGATACATAAAACCCCACCTAGAAAATAACAAATCTCAGGTACGCTATCAACACCAAAATCAAAGTAAACTTTTTTGTAACATACCCACACAGATTTAATTAATTCTCAATACATCCAAACATTAAATTTGCTAGAAATAACTTCTTTAAAATTGAACTTTACAAAAAACGATAATCAAATTAAAAAGAACACACAAGATCTGGTAAAAACAACAAAAAACCAGATAGAAATCCGTAACAAGAAACAAAGAAAAAACAGAGATAAACCTTGCAAGGGCGGTTCTTAATGACTATGTACCCATTCTTGCGGATGGTACCAGCTTGCTGAGGGTAAGTCTTGGAGGCTCCTGCATCAGCCTTGGATTCAAAGTGGTGCTCCTCGTCCGACATGATGGTTTAGTTAGGCTTGGATCGATTCTCTCTCAAGCAGAAAAAGGAAGAACAAGTGAAAGAGGACGATGACTCTGAAGACACAAGAGGACACCCACACTTCTATTTCATGCCTTCCTTGATATAGATAGAGAAAGACATCGAGTCTGAGACACCCACTTCTTCTTAAACCCAATCTTGGCCGTTGGATTTTTCCTTGGGTTTAGATTAAGCTCAAGCATTTATTTTCTTTTCTAATTAAAAAAAAAAACAAGAAGAAGAAGATAAGTGTGTTTACCGTGGAGTCCCGCTTTTGTTGTTATTCCCTTGTTACCATCTGTTATTTAAATTTCAAATAACTTATCTTGAATTTGAATACTTGAAAACTGATTCATATTTTAGGAGATTTAATCATGATTGCATTTTGAGCATAACAATGATTTTGTAAATCGGTAGATGCACATTATTCACGGTAGAAGCATTAAAAAAATGATTTTTTAAAGTATTTTTTTATTTTAAAATAATTTTTTTAAAAATTTATTTTTGATTTTAGGACATCGTAGAAATAAAAAAATTAATTTAGAATAAAAAATTCAAAATTTATTAAAATTCTAGCACAAAGATAGTCGCAGGTTGTGATTGATTGCCTCTTGAAAAATTCAATTTTATTGATTTACTTGTAAGTATTATGCCTTTTAAAACTTTCACTTACGAAGGTAAAAAAACAATTAACTATTTCTAATTTAATCAATCACAACATTTACAAAGGTAAAAAAAACTTTCATAAGGTAAAAAAGCAATCACAACATTTTGTTTCTAATTTAATCACAAATTAATTATTTCTATTTTTAGTTATTATTATAAATTTTTATTTTTATTACTGACTGACTGATGAACTAACTATACACTTGATGAAGAACCTGCAAAATTATTATTTTTTCAATGGTAGCCATATTTTGTTCTTTACAGTTTACAGATATCAAGCCTTATTGGAGATCTTCAAAAAGATATAGAAAATAGAAGAACTGAAAGAGTTTGAATTTAAAATTAAAATCAATAATAACATAAAAAATATGGCAAAACAATGTTTTCTCATACACAAAATAATAGTATTACATTTTTTTTCTTTTTGATTTTTTTTTACAACCATCAAAATCTTTATTTTTAATTCTCATGGTTTGGTTTAATATAGTGTTGATAGTTTATTTTGATTTACTTTTTTATAATTATCGGGATCTCAAAAAAACTCCAACATGGTATTGGTTCTTGATTTCATAAAAAAAATAGATATTATTATTTTACAAAATTAAAAACAAAAGGATTAAAATTAAAACAAATAAAAAATAATGGCCATTTTGTTTTTTAAAAAACTATTGTGTTAACTTTGATCTTTTTTTTTTTGCCATGGATCATAAAAAAAAAATGTTTTATTTTTTGATATCGTATTGATTAGAATATGTGGATTTCAATCTACTTTGTATATAGTTATTTTGATTTCAAACTAAATCTAATTTATTTTTTGAAAATAAAAATGAGAAAGAGAAAATTAAAATAAAGAAAAAACAAGAGTTTTTTTTAAAAAGAAAAATTGGTGTTGGTGCCTCCTAGTTTAGCCTTATATTTTTTTTTTAAAAAAATATCCTTTTAGTTTGGTTTACCTTCTAGTCATTTGGCTTCGGAGAGAAAAAAGAAAATCATTAAAAAAAATAACAAAAGACATAAAAAGATTTTGGTTTTGACTTTTTGTAATGTCTTTTTGGTTTTTTATAAGGATTTATGGGACTGTAAAGGTGTTTAAATTTTTTTTATTGTATTTTAAGTTAAAAATAAATTGAAAATAAATTTTTATATAAAAAAATATAAATCTTGTTTCTTCAGGTATCATAATAGCTGAAATGTGAGAAATATCATATGATATGTTATTTGTTTTTTAAAAAATAAAATTCGAAGCCGAGGTCCTTCTATTTCCTTGACTTTTTTTTGGTGTTTGACTTATTAATTCCTGATTTTCTTCTTTGTTTTTTTCTTCATGTTATAACTTCCCTTTTTCTCTTATGTTTTTGCTAATTTTCTTTCCAAACCCTTCTCTTAACTTGGATGGGATGCTTTGCCAGCATTTGTTTTCCTTTCTCAATCGCCTCATTCGAATATATTTTATAGCAAGATTATCTTCTTTTGGATATTCAAATCCTATTGGAGCATCTTTTCTTTCCCTATTTTTATTTTCCACGTGTATTTTTATGAAGCAACATTTGATGCTCAAGGTAAAGATGCTTGGGGCCCTCCGTGGAATATATTCTTGAAATACTCATCCTTCATCCTTGTTGGAGCATCTTCAGAGATGCTATCTAGAGGAGTCAGAAAAGAAACTGAGAAAATATGGACTTTAAAAATAATCAAAGGAAAAAAAAACTATTAAAATCAACAATATTTTTACAAGATAGGTAGAAATAACATTTTTGCAAGAAAAATGCTAAATTAATATTTTATTTAGCTTTCCTATTAAAACATGAAAAAAAAAATAAAGAAAAGTCAAAATATCTATATATTTCTTCGCTCTCCATTGACCGGGAGTTGCTCTTACCTTCTCATATATATATATAGATGTATCTGGACACCCAAACTTGTGGAAAAATCAACCCAGAGAATGATTGTTATTGTGAAATTGAAAAATAAAATAAAATAAAAAAGAAAGGACCGCCACCTTCAGCCTATCATTCTTTGTTGACTTTAGTGTAAACAAGGCTCATATGACTAGATAAGAAACAAAAGTAATTTCTTGGTAGATCACAGTATTTTTAGTGATATGCAAGTGAGGGAGGGAGGTGATCTCCTCAGGAATTTAGAATATTATATTTTTTTAAAAAAAAAAGAAAAGAAAGAAAGGCGCGGGCAAGCTTTTCAAGTTGGCAAGTGGACTCAACTCGCTTACTAATTATCGCAGAAAAAAACAAAGAGCATCTGAAAACCAAAGGCACTAAGATGCTAAAAATACAAAAAAAAAAAAAATCACTGCTTTTTATTAAAAATAAATAAATTTTAAAAAATAATTTTATAACGTTAAATCTCAAGTTTATGAAAAACCAGTCATTGCCTATCTTAAAAATCCCTTTCCGAGTCATATACTCTTAAAAATATAAAGGATAATTACTTTAAAAAAACTTCATATAGTTTACAATTTTATTATTATTTTTTAAAAAATTATGTTTTATATAATGAGGATTATATGCTCGTAGCACCTTATATCCTCAAGTAAAAAAAATCAATAAAAATATTTAATTATTCATAATATTGTTATTGTATTTTATTTGATAACAAAAAAATTATTGCAATATTAATGCTACAGTTTTGTTATCAAATTTATAATTACTATTTTGTTATCAAACTAATATTATAACATTATCAAATATTAAAAAATAGCTAAAACTTTCAAAATGATACTTCATCAAGTGTTCTGTTTGTGATACAAAATTAACCCCAATTTCATGAGATTCATTGGGATTTCAGATTCCACATAATCAGCTAGAGCCAGATCCTTGCTGGGTAAGCCAGCATAAACCCAGAAGATTAAACACAGTAAAAAAGGCATAAAAACCATCCTTAAAGAAAGCATTTTTAAAAACATGCATTAGTTTACTCTTCTGGGTTTATGCTAATCTGTTCTGATTATTCATGGTGGAAGTATAAAATAGAACTGGAACGAGGGAACTATGATCGGTGTAAAGGAGCATGAATTCCGATGACAACAAGCAACAAACAAAACGAAAAGGACTCTGCGAACATACAAGCTCTTTCAATTTTGTTCATTCGAGTTCTCTTGTTACATTAACATATTCAACAGTCGTTTTGGTGGCATCGACAACAGGAAAGGAAAGGCGGGCCGGCCCTAGATCTTTGAAACGAGGCAACTTGATTTGGAGGGAAGTAGATTGAGCGTGGATGTGTGCATTCATTCTCTGGAATCCGATTCAAATTTCAAGCTCAGATTTGATTAAAGTCAAAAGTGATCGTGCAAGAAAAGATCGAGGGAGAGAAGAGGCTTAAGTTTTGATGTTGAATTAGGGAATTTAGGGTTAGGATTTAGAAATTAAGAATGGTATATACAAGGGTAATTTAATCATTTCATTTAGTTTTAAAATATTAAAAGAATAGAGACAGGAAAAAAAAAACATTGAGTTTGTTAAATTCAATTTGTATGTTATGAAATGGGAAGGAATTTTATAGTGCTAAAAGAGTAATTACTAATACCAAACTAATTACTTCTTGAATCCATTTTTAATAAATGAAGACATACAAGTGGGAGAAAGAAATTACAGATACGTGGTTATGTCAATAAATAAATAGATTCAACTTTATAGTAGAGAGTTGAGCTAGTGTCATGGATAATAATTTTATATAGAGAATTTTTTTTATAAAAATATCATTTTTTTTTAAATTTACAAGATAATATATTTTGAAAAAGAATCTATGAAATAACATGGTTGTATTTGTTTTGATTAGAAAATGTGACATTCAAGCTTGTCTAATTAGAAATATGGTATTTCAAAAAAATTATAAAACAAGTTGCATAAATTACAAGTTGAAAGGTTATTGAAAATGACTAGAATGATTTACATTTGCCCATGGAAAATGATAGATGGTTTACCTGCTTTGGCAACAAGAATATTGTACTTTGAATAATCTTTTTGGTATTGCTCAATTTGTTTTATGGGAATCTTTTTAATAGTACTGATGAAGTGATAATCAAAGCTTTAATGTGTATTTAATTTTTTTTTATTTTCCCTTTTTATTGTAATTTGCATGGAGAGATAGAAAAAAATGAAGATATATCAAAGTTTTAGCTAAAGCATCGTATTTACTGCTGAAAAGATATTAATAAAAAAATTTGACAATAACAAATAAGATCATAAATAATAATCGGAGTGAATCACATTTATTATTAAAAACAAGTGAGTCACTAGCTGTATTTAGACGATAAATATAGTTATTTTCAATTATTGTTGATAATTTTTTTATTATTATTGAATTTTTTTATTGAAATATTTTGATGATAGTAATGATATTATAATAGAAACTTTGATATATCTTTGATTATTTTTTTTTATTTTTTATCATATAATATTTTTCAATCATAATATTTATAATTTGACCTTTTATAATTATATTATTTTATTAATTTTTTTATATAAAATCATGCTGATAAGCAAAAATAGGAAAATGATACAATCAAGGTAGGACAACTACTTAGTGGTAAGATTAAAAACTTGACGAGCACAAATTGCAAGATAAAAGGCATGTTTAAGTCTAAAAAATCTAAAAGAAGACAAAGAAGTTTGTCTAATATAGCTAAAAGCTGAGCTATGCTGGCCCGCTAGAATAACGAAAAGGTTGCCATTTCATAACTCAGAGAATATTAATTTAATTGAAAATTAAGAATTAGGAATTTTAATTTATTTTATTTTCATATGAAATTATAAATGATCCCCTAAAGTTTTAAGAAATGAATTAATTAGCCCCGCTTGTTTAAAAAACTATTTTTTAGTCCTTTTCATCCATCCCCCCCTTTTCAATTTATTTCACCTTTTGTTCTTAAAATAGATAAATAAAAAATTAAATAAATATTTAGAAAAGAAGACGTTTTTTAGAATAAAATTGGAATGATCGGGTTATTACATATATAAACGTATAGATATAATTCAACACATAAAAGTATTTAACTTGTATATTTGTTGACAAAATATGAACTTTAGATCTTAGATTGAAGTAAGTATGTATTAATTCTCTTATCTTAAAATAATATTCTTCAAGTCTACTCAATCTTTTATTTTCAAAACTATTCAGAAGACATAACTCTATAATTTAGATAGAATCTTAGCTTTATTAACCTCAACAAAAATAATGTTAAAATCAGTACAGTCAACCCTAATCAAATAATCAGATAATTAGTTTTTTTTTTTTAAAAACTAATTAATTCATTTCTCAAAAAACACGTCACAAGAGGAGTTTTGTACCTAATAACATTTTTTAATTAACTCAGATATGAGTTTCTTTTTTATATATAATACAATGAAATAAGACTATTTTATTGTATATTTCAGAATTCATTGAACCTTCCAACTGAATACAGCAAGCTTTGGTGGACTGAATGCTCCTTGAGAAAGAGAGAGAAGGGAACGTGAGCAGCTGGATAATAATACAAAGAGCAACTTGAACTTTCTTTGAAGAGCAACCGGAGACGGCAACAAGGAAATGTCAAACGATTCACCAGAGGACAAACCGACCACCATAAAGTGCCACCCACTTCAATCAATCAACCAAGCAGCTCCGGCTCTCTCTTTTTCCCTCTTTGTTCTCCTCCTTTCTCGTTTGAGATCTTCCTGTTTGCTGATGCTACAGACAAACCTTGGCAAAAGCTTCAAGAAAAAGAAAAGAAAAAACACCTGGGTGCTTGTACCTTAAAGCTTGGTCTAGGTTGTATCCGTTAAAGCTCGAGAGTTTGCTCCTTCTAGGTTTTAGATGGTGCAATTAAAATATAGTTTGCAGCTGTTCAGCAAAGAAAAACAATAATTTATTATGTATAGATAATTAATAAAAAAGATAAATATTGTATTTTATTTGTTGTTTATATTAATTGTACTGTTAAGTAAAAAGTGTAATTAATATAAACAGTGTGATTCACTTGCATTATTGGTAGGTTTTTTTAGTATTCATTTAATTTTATTAATATTTTTTAAAAAAATTTTAAGTGTTAATTTTATTAATATTTTTAAAAAAACTAATTTAAAATGAATTAAATTTATTTGCATTGTGACTTGAACAATATTTTTTTCTTGAAAAACTAATATTTATTCACTCGTACTATAATATTAATTTTATACTTAATAATATTTTATCTAATTTTATTACATGCTTAAAAAATTATAAAAACTGTAATTTTTATTGAATAAATTTTATATGTAATGTAATTATAAATAGTTTAATAAAATAAATAATATTTTATATAAAATATTATCTATTTCATGATATAATAGGAGTAATTAATTCTATGATAGTTAAATTTAAAATAATTAATATTAATATATATTTTTAAAAATTATTTTATAACTTCAATTTTAAAAGTTTTTTTAACCAAACACATTAAACTATTTTTTTTAATTTCAATTTCAACCATAATTTTAATCAAATATCTATTTTTTTAAATCAACTTCAACTAAAAATATTTATTATAAAATAATTTTTTTCAAATAACAACCACAACATCTATCGCAATACCAAGCATACTCTTAAATTTGCTGACAAAAATCTTTTTTTGGCTGAGAGGCGTGGTGCAAAATATCCTGTGTGAAGGCCAGTTCCATGTCGGGAGGTCAGGTCTAAATGGTATTTGAAAATATAATAATAGTTATTTTTTATTTTAAAATATATTAAAATATTTTTTTATATTTTTTTTAAAATTATTTTTTATATGAATATATTAAAATAATTTAAAAATATCAAAAATATATTAACTTAAAAAAATTAATTTTTTTAAAACTCTTTCGAAACACAATCCCAGTTAATTTAGTATGTCAAAGTTAGCTCAAGATAAAAAAGAAGAAGAACATAAAAAGAAGAAAAAAAACCTTTTAATTAAGGAAATTTAGCAGAGTGGAGACAGTTTGGAACGGGGAAGTTAAGGCTAGCTTTTGAAACCTCCATAGCAGCCAAGGAAGCTAAAGTCCAAAACCTGTTGAGCTGTTTTTGTGAGTTGCTTGGTCTCAAACTATATATAAAAAAAAACCGTTCTACATAAAAAGAATTAATCCAATGATTTTGTAAACTACATCCAAAAGGTAACACTCGACAATGTGGGTGGGTGGTCTTGTCGTGCTACCAATGATATGACTTCTAGATTATGACACGCATTATATTGGGTATTGTACTAATGATGCGTGGTCGCGCGCGCGTGTATTGTTACATTACACAAAAGTACTAGGAAAAATGAAAACTGAAGGAGGTCTTGTGCCCATTTCAAGGCAAACACCGAAAACAAGTTTTGAATTAAAAGGTTTTGTGGATATATTTTGAAGTTTTTTTTTTTTTGAAAATATGTTAAAATAATTTTTTAAAAATATTTCTGAATCAAAACTTCAAAATGATTTAAAAATATTAAAAATTAATTTTAAATAAAAAACCAAATTTTCAATTAAACACCATTCCAAATATGTTCTCAAATAAAGTGCCCAAGCAAATTAGCTTTGGATCGCTTTGCGAGCCCTTGTTTCCATTTGGCCCATGTATGTGAGACCCGTAAAATCTCTTGCAGTGCATACATAGCCTGACCGACAATCTCAAAAGGGCTGGCATGGTTTGCTAAAGGAAAACACTGCCTCACGAAGGTCGATGATTTTCTGCCCTCTAAAATTTGCAAGTGTGGTTTTGATAATGACTGTGCCCTGGCATGGTCACGGACTATCGACTCTGTGGTCCAGTGAAAAAAAAATTGTATATTTGATGTGGATCTTAAGAGTATTTTTTGCCTTTTTTTTTTCTTTTTTTTTTGTACCGTGGATCTGGGGTTACAATTTTGGGCTTGGGTTTGTTAAGTGATATTAGGGTGTTTTAGAGCTTTTAATAAGCGTGTTTGCCACCCCTTTCTTCTGTCTTGTTCTTTGTTAGAAACACTGAATGGTGAATAAAAGCAGGGAGAGGGTGAGGATGTTTAAAACCAAATTGACAGATGCAAGGGGCGAAGGAGGAGCTAGGAAGAAGAAAAGGGAGAAGAGAAATCTGAAGAGGAAGGAGAGATGATAGGCATAAAACGGATAGTTAAAAAAAAGAAAAGAAAGGCCAATGGGATACAAGAAAAGATAACTAGACTATTATCTTCTCCCTGACAACTCCTAAAATAAGAGGTCATCAACAAGGTGAAAGATAACAATTCTCTCTTTCTATAACAATTCTCTCTTCCTGGTTCTTTTTTATTTTATAACAGTTTTGATGATATTTGGATCACACTCTTTAAATCCAACCTGGGTAAGTTTTGGCCCTAATTAATGATCAGGTAGGTTAATTAGAGTTAATTTTTTTAATTTATAAAATAATAAAAATGACATTATTTTAGAAAAAAATAATAAATTTTAATTGGATTTTAACTTGGTTTTTCTAGGCTAACGAGGTTATGGGCTAACTTAAATTTTTTACTAGGTTTTACCGAATCAATTCTCTCTATATTTTTATTGAAACCCAACTTGACTTAGACCCTATATCACTTAGGTCATGGGTTAACCCACGAGGTTGAGTTGGGTTTTTACAATAATTTGAAAGTGCAACAACTAGGAGTGTTTCTGGTTCACTTGGTTTAGGTCTAGAAATCCAACCGAACCGAGAGATGTTATTTATTGAGAATATGATTTAGACTAAATTGAAAATCAATTTAGACCAAACTAATTTCATTCGATCAAGTTTGGTCTTTTGGCATTAAAAATTAGAAATCTAATACCTATTAAATGAGCTTTTTTTGTTTGTATTTTAAACCGTTTATATTAAATCAAGCTTTAATAATTTCTTGTTAACTTTAGTTTTCCATAGTCTTTTTAACCAAACTAGCCCAACTCTACTACTAAATTGAAAATTGAATTTAACAGAAACCTAATTAGACATTTGCATTCTTTTCATCCATTAGGCCAAATCACTGTAGTATGTAATATACATAATCAAATTTATTTTATTGTGACTTTGTTGAGTCTTTTATTTTTTCTTAATTGCTGCACATAAAAATAAAAATTTGGTCCACTAAAAAAGACCGAATCGTGAAGATTAGGAAAATATCGACATCTCAAATTAACAAAGGTGTTTACACTAGTATTACATTAGCAAAAAATTAGCAAATCAAATATGTATTAATCTATATTAGAGAAAATTGAACAAAAACATACAACATAGTTTAGAGAAAAAAATCCAGCAACAACAACATCTAAAAGATCCACCAATAATGAAAGCTAAAAGATCTTGTAAGGTTAATGCTATAAAGAAACACTAGCAAATTAGAAACAAATTAGAGTTTGATTGGTAAAAGATAATAATGGAAAATTAAAAAGGAATTAACAAGGTACAATAACTCAATTACCAAAAATAATTTCATTCTAGCATATCACTAAGATCACCAATATGACTTACAATTTGTAGAGATTTTCAAACTTGCACCAAATTATATAAAATAATAAATTAAACATGTTAGATTAAACATATATAAAGATACAATAATATAAAAAAACTAATTTTAAATTTACAAATTACTTAAATAAATCATATTAGAATTTTCAATATAATCTATAGAAAGATCTAATATCAATTGTAAATGATGCTAAACGCAACCAATTTTAATAACAAACATGTTTTTGCATTATTGAAGAAGATAAAAAGCTTCAAAATGAATATAATATACGGCCATTGGTTTTAAAGGTTGTTTTAAAAACAATAACAGATATAAAGATAAATAACACATGTTGTGCTACTTTAAAAAAAATCTTTATATTTTATAGCATTATGCTTCCACTAACCCAAAATATCTAATTTATAATTAATAAGATTCTCACAACCATCACCCAAATACCTCTCAATTTTATTTTTTTTCTCTTCATACCATCTTACTTCTCTAATGATATTTTGAATTAAGAAGCCAAGTCATTTGACATATCATTAACACCATCAAATCAACATTAACATCATTTTTATTTCTACAAGCTGCAACATCTTGCATAACCTTAACATCCTCATCAACAATTATATAATAGTCATACAACTCTAACAAAGTATCTTTAACATTCTTCGTAAAATTTTCAACCTTTTTAACATCATATGCTCGCTAAAAATAAAATCTCACATATTTTAATTTGAAACATAAATCTAACACAAAATCTCATATAATAAAAAGTCTTGTTTATATTGATCACCCTAATATTTTTTATACTTTTTCATCATATTCTTTTCCATGTCTGTTAAAAAAACATATCTAATTTTACAAAGTTTAGATATATTTATATACATATAAATCAATTCATGAAAGAAAGAATTAGATGTCACATATAATGAGTTAGAAAATCTTAATGTAAACATATAAAATAGTTTCAAGAATTTAAAAAAAGATCTAGCTTTTTTTTAATATTCTAAAAGATGAGGACATAAGGTTTTTTTGTTTCCTCTTTCAATCAACCTCAAGGTATCTCAAATACTTAGGATCAATAATTTCTAACCTCATAAAAATCATTATAAATTTCTTAGTAGCTTCTAACATAACATGTGTTTAGTTTCATCTAGTTACAACATTCAAGCAAAATGATTTTTTACTTTCAAATTCTGACCTCTTTTCATATTAGTAAATACAAGTTGTCTAGAAGGAGAAAATTTAAAAAACCTTACTGCATTTCAAATCTTAACCATTAAATCTTTAATATCTTTTAATCTTGCCAATATAGTAAGATTAACAACATGTTCATAACATCTAAAATGCATAAAATCATTTGACAATATATGACTTATCCAATCATTTGTTACTCTCTTCAAATATTGTGTATTCATATGATATGTATATAATAGTAATGCACTATCTTATCCTAAAAAGGTTAAGATATGATCAAAGACTATGAATTCTGTATTCATTTGATATGCATATACACTATCTTATCTTAAAAAGGTTAAGATATGATCAAAGATGGTAAATTGTATATTCATTTGATATACATATAATAGTAGTGCATATCAATTTTTTATACACAAGTTAAGTATTGAAGATATTCATCATAATACTATTATGGAATCAATGAATGCTATATTCTTTGAGGATGTGTTTTCATGAAAGAAATACAAGAAAATTATTCACTTAGAAGAATGATTGAAGCTAACTGAGGTAATCATCATTAATAAAAAGATGATGAAGTTAAGCTTAGAAAGAGTAAAAGGAAAACAAAAAAAATATTTGGATATGTTTTTTAACATGTTTGTTAAAAAAAATAAACTTTAAACCTACTTCGAGACAATATCTTATCTAGAAGCTTCATATTGAAAACAGACAGTTAATAGTAAAATTAAGTTCATTATGAATAATCATATATGAGAGCTAATGAATTTTTTTCTTAGAAGTAAAAGATTAGGCAATAAGTGGATCTTCAAAATGAAGATGAAAATTGATGGTACTATTGATAAATATAAAGCTAGACTTGTTGTTAAAGATTTTAGACAACAAAAAATATGGACTAATTTGACATATATTCACTTGTATGAAGAATAAATTTTATACAAATATTAATAGTCATTGTAACTATTAATAAACTTGAAACACATCACATGAATGTAAAAGAAGCTTTCCTAAATAGTGACTTTAATAAAAAGATTTATATAGAAGAACCTGAGGGATTTGTTATCAATTGAGAAGAAAACAAAGTTTGCAAGATTGTCAAATCATCATATGGTTTAAAAGAAGCACCTAAATAATGACATGAAAAAATTGACAATATTATATTGTCAAATGAGTTTAAAATCAATAAAATTGATAAATATATTTATGTGAAAAATACAAGTAAAGGTTTTGTCATTGTATGCCTCTATGTGAATAATATGCTAATTTTAGAAAGTAGTGATCACATGATCAAATCAACTAAAAAAAAAAAATACTAACCAACAAGTTTAACATGAAAGATTTGGGTGTTGAAATTGTTATATTAGGAATATAAATTTCTAGGACATCTAATGAATTGGTATTTTTTTTTAATTTTATTATGTTGAGAAAATTCTCCATAAATTTTTTAAAGGTAACAATAGCACTATAAAAACACTAATTGATATAAATATATATTTTTTCAAGAATAGAGATGAGAGAATAAACCAATTAGAATATTCTCAAATAATTAAAAGTCTAATGTATGTTATGAACTGCACAAGGCTTAATATTACTTATTCGATTAATAAACATAGTAGATTTATAAGTAATTCAAGTATAGATCATTAGAAGACAATAAAAAAGATACTTAAGAATTTGAGGTACACTTTGAATTATGTGCTATACTATATTGATTACCCAACAGTACTAAAAAGCTATAATGATACTAATTGGAAGTCCGACACAAATAATTCAAGATCCACATCTACATATATCTTTATATTTGTTGGAGTAGTTGTGTCATGAAAGTCCTTCAAACAAACATATATCGTTAAATTCACGATGAAATAACAGTTTATTGGAGCTAGAAATGAAGCCAAATAAATTCAAAATTTCTCAGATGATATTTCATATTAGCCAAAACTAGTGCTAGTTATTTATGTTCATTATGATAGCTAGTTAGCAATTGAAAATGCACAAAATAACATATATAGTGAGAAATCTTGACATATACATCGTAGACACAATACCGTTAAACACTTGCTCTCGAATGAGATTATTCTCATTGACTATGTAAAGTTAAAGAAAGATATTACAGATATGCTAACCAAAGGTTTGCTAAGAGAGATTATATATAATTCATTAAGAGGAATGAGTTTAATGCCTTTAAAAAATAAAAGAATGTAATAATAGTAACCATACCTAGTTGATTAAATATATTAAAATTTAGGTTCAAATAAAAAACTAAGTCATATAACATCAAAAGTAATATTGTCTTGATTTACACAAAAGACTGAAGAGTCCAAGATACTAAGTTTATTATTTATCCAAGAAAATTCGATAGTATTTTATCGAGGAAAGTTCAAAGCCAAAACTAGCTATCCTCATGTGGTAATCTATCAAATCAGTATCTCTTAATAGTTTTTTGAGTCATTTTTAAACTAATAAAACAATTTCTATTCATGTCAGAGGGTTGTTGGAAATTTGTTTTAATTAACATAATTTAAATAGATTACAGGTAAATGAAAAATTAATATAAAAAAACTCTTAATTTTTCTAGATTTAATTCTTGATTTATAGTAGCTAATTAAAGATTAATAATGATAAAAATTAATTTTTATTAATTCTTCAAACTTTTATCTTCTAAAATTCTCTATAAAAGATGGGATGAAGGAAGAAGAGCTTCCAACTTGAATTTTTTAAAATTTTAAATACTTTTTCTCACCTTATAGTTCAGTGTGTTCTTTTTATTTTAAACTTTGATTTTCTTTCTAAATCTAGAATTTAGGTTTATCTTATTAAACTATATGTGAGTTTCATATCTTTTAATTTAAATATCAACATGGTATTGTTGAAATCTTAAAATGTATAGTACAAACTTACTAGTTATACAAGTGATAAGTAATAAAACTTTGAGAATAAATAATTTATTTTTTACAATAATAAAATATTTATTATTTTAAAATGCTTCAATAAATAAGTATCTTTCTTGTTTTGATTTAAGTATAATTAATTTTATTATTAAAACATATGCAATGACTTTAATTTCATATTAATTATAAATTTGGATATATGCATGCACTTATTTTTTAATTATATATGTGTTGAAAACTTGTTTTCCATTGATTATTAGTTTGCATGATTATAGGTGGAACTTTCCTTCAAAATATTTTTATAGGGCGTGACGGCCGTTGTCCCCACAAATTGGTGCGCAAAGTATGGGCGAAAAACACATCATATTCGACCATTTTTATTCATTTTAATATCCTGGACCTCCAATGATGCTGGTGGGGGTCGTAGTTGGGTGTGGAAAGTTTAGCATATGCAAAGTATGGGTCATCTTTTTCTATAACAACTAAGACGTGCAAGAAAGAAACTTTGACTTGCACTTAGTAATCCATTAATTTCTGATAGATTGCAAAAGAGAGGAGATCAATGTTTTCACATGGCATAAGGGGCATTGACACAACCTTCCCAGTTGGAATTATAGATAATGACATTATCCTTTGTGGTTCTTGACACACTTGCTTACATGATGAGAGAGTATAACAATGCAACTTGTGATTTTGTTTTTTGTCATTGTAACTTTTTATAATTAAAATATATATTAACATCAGTTTTTATATATCTCAATTCTCATATTTTTAAAATTAATGATTATATAATTTTAATTCTAAAAAAACTTTTTTTATTACTGTCCTTGATGGACAAGGAAAGTGAGCTGAGCATTTGGAATAACCCATGGTTAAGGACATGGTGGAAGATGGTCCTTTTTCTTTTTGTGGGTGTCATTCTTCACGCAGCTGATGGTCAAGGGAATCGAGCATGTGACAACCGAACCAGTTATGCCAGTCATGTTCAAATCAATCAGGAATGTGTAAGGACACATTATTAGTATAGAGCTCCATACCGTATAATGATGAGGTAAAGCATTCTTGTGGCAGGAAAAAATTAGTACCATTATAAAATCAAAATGAACATGCTGCTCGTGCTATTAGTTAAAGCAAAAATGGATGCCGCTCTGTGAACTTGCCACATGGTTCTCTCTCCCTCTCCCCTTGGTTTTATTAAAGATTAATCTCTCTGATCGGTGTCCCCTGTAAGTCCATGGCGCTGGTCTCTACTCTCAAGATGGCCTGTAGCATAGTCAAGCAGGAGACCAGTTACACTGTACTGTTACTTGCGAAGCACGCCTAACGTTTTCTTTTCCTATATGCATAACCACGGAGAACCCATGAGCCGTTAAGGTTTCAACAGTGGTCCATGGTTTCATCAATCCATTTTACAGTATGGATCGCTCTTCTTGTGCACCCAGCTAACTGCCGAGGGCCATCAAATCTGCATCAGCAGAAGCCAGAAGTAAGTGCCTCAGGGTGAGGCGTGAAAAGGCCAACACAACAAGTGCTAACAAAGCTAGCTCAACAGATTTTTGCTTCAATAATGAGAAGGCAGTGATTAATCTCCTTTCTCGACTTGAACTGCGTCTCACTGATGTAGCAAATTAAAAGGCTTTGCATGTGTTCTGCTATTTATTCACCAGAAAAAGAATCAAATAAATGCTATGGTCGGACATCTGCAACTTGGAAGAAGAATTAACTTTCTGGGAACAAGCTCTCTTGTATAAATTAAATTTTATGCCATCAACAAAGGGAAAGAGAAAACATCAAAAGCTCTGAACAGATTTTTGACGACTACTATACAATCCTTCCCATTTCCCAATGGCTACTCAAAAAAAAAAAAAACTCAACACAAATAAATGTAGAAGGCAAGTTAAAAAAGAAAAAACAAGGAACCAACTTCCACTTCTTCATTGTTGAGTTGCTGGTTCAATGTCTTTGAGAAGTCCAACTATCTGTTGCATGCTTGGTCGCTTTGAGGGGAGGTCAGCTGTGCACAGATATCCAATCTTGAGGGCCTCCTCCATTTCGCGTTCTGGTCCAGTATTGCGAATTTTCGGATCAATTGCTCTGGACCCTTGGCTCTTCCTTACCAATCCTCTAACCCAACTAACTAAAGTTGAGTTTTTCTCTCCAGGATAATCATCTCCAATTGGCTTTTTTCTAGTAATTAGCTCAAATAAAACAACCCCGAAGCAATATACATCAGATTTTGGAGTAGGGCTGTAATAGTCTGGATCAGTAAACTCTGGGGGAACATAACCAGGTGAGCCTCGAGCAATCTCCTCATCTAAACAGTTGTCCAAGACCCTGGCGAGGCCAAAATCAGATAATCTTGGTTCCAAGTTATAATCTAGATAAACACTACTAGCTTTGACATCTCTATGAATAATTGGAGGTGAGCAACCATGATGAAGAAATGACAATGCACGAGCAGTGCCAAGTGCAATTTTGTGTCGGAATCTCCAGGTTGTTAATAACCCTTCAGAACCAACATTTTGAATTCCATTATTGTCATCTTCTTCCCATGTCTCTCTGCTCCAATCTTCGGTTATCTGAATCCCGAGTGGCAAGTCATGGAGCAAATTTTGCAAGTTCCCATTCTCCATGTAATCATACATGGCAATTCTTTGATCCCCAGCTAAGCAGTAGCCAGTCAATGGAACAAGATTGGGGTGCTTAATTCGACCAAGGTACTCAAGTTCTCTGGCAGCTTCTTGGTCTGTCAATGTGGATCCATGGACCAACACTTTCACGGCTACATGAATTCCTCCAGGTAGAAATCCCCTATAAACAGGCCCAAATTTCCCTTCAGCCAAAAGGGTTCCCCTATCAAAATTTGAAGTAGCAGACAAGAGGTCTGCGAATGTGATATTCAACAATGGCTTCTCAAAAATCACCACTGGGACTGAATTTGCCTGCTTAACATCAGCAACCCACGTTGTGGAATCAGTCTGGAAGGAAAAGGGGCCTGAAATATTTTGCTCTTCCTTGTAAGACGTTTGCTTCACTTCCCACATTTTGGGTTTCCTTCTACAACCAAAGGCGAGAAAAAGCAGTCCGGCAAGCAAGAAGACCAAGAAAAGGGCTAAACCCAGAGCAAGCTTTAGTCCCTTGTGGTTGCTGACTTTTCTTTTAAAAAGGCCTGGGTTCGCAGCAATTGGGCAGCTGTCTAATGATCCATGGAAGTGTGTTTGGAAGGTTTCACGGGAAAATTCTGAGCCACAAAGGGTTAAATTGTTGTAAGAGAAATTGTAGCTCTCCATCCGTGGGAGTTTTTGCAAGAGGGACACTGGGATCTCTCCACTCAAATTGTTATGTGACACATCAAGAACTTGAAGGTTTTTGATGGTTAACAGAGGAATTTGGCCACTGAGATGATTTTGAGAAAGATCAATTGTGTGCAGACTATTCAATTGTGCGATTTCACTTGGAATGTGACCTGTGAGACTAGTTTTAGACAAATTGAGATACTCTAATTCCGAAAGCATATCAATTCGCGGGAACTCCTCTTTAGTAAATCTATTGAATGCAAGATTAAGGTATTTGAGATTCGGGGCCTGACTGAAATCTTGAAAAATCTCTCCACTAAGCTGATTCTCTGACAAGTCCAAATAAACCAGACGAGACCAATTGTAGGTAGAATTGAAATGTACCTGAGAAATGTGACCATGAAACTGGTTTTTGCTCAGGTCCATCACCTCCAGCAGCTCCTGAAACACACCCATAACTGAACCCTGAAACGAATTCCCCGAAATGTTAAGGCTAGTGATGGATTTCATTAATGAGAAATCCGAGTCCCGGCCTTGAATCACATTTCCTGCGAGGTTTAAGGTTTTGAGCTTCGGGAAGGCGGCTCCAAAACCATCTGGTAAGGACCCATCCAGCTTATTCATTGAAAGATCAATAAAGTACAGTGACTGGCAACTCAGAATTCCCGATGGAATGCTTCCTTCAAATCCATTTCTGTCAAGTTTAAGAAACCTCATACCACCAAGGGAGCTTATTGCTGCAGGGATTTCACCAGAAAAATTGTTGCTTGATAGATCAATTGTTTGAAGCGCACCAAAATTGCCAATGTTGCTGGGCAGGGGCCCAGAAATCTGATTCGAAGATAGATTGAGGACCTTGAGAGAGCCTAAACTCCACAAGTCCGAAGGCAAAGACGTGATTTTGTTGTTGCTAAGATCCAAAGTCTGAAGCTTGCTTAGTTTACCGATGGTGGTATCAGGAATAGAGCCAGAAAGGCCTAAACCAGAAGCCAGAAACTCAAGAACGTGTTCTTTTTTGGCATCACAGAGCACACCTCGCCATGAACAAACGGAGGCAGAAGAGTTGTACAGTGGAGAAGAAGTTAGGCCCGTGTTCTTCAAAAACTCAGAGATAAAGAACCCATCAGTATTGGGTTGTTGACAAGCCAAAGGCTTGAAGAACAGTGAGAGAATCAATATAGAGCGAAGGAAACTAAATCCCATTTGGAATCAAAGGCTAAAACTTCCAAACTTGAACCAAAATCCCGAAAACAACTCAGCCTCTCTAGTGCTTCAAAACAAAACCACCACAATAACATTCATGCTTCTGACTCCATCTTTAATTCATCCTATCAGGCTCATTCCACTCCATTAAACACCACTAAACAGAGTGTTATGGGGCGTTCTAAGATAAAAACTTGGGCTAAAAACTCTACAAAACCACAGAACTAAAAGCTTGTGGTGATTGTGTAAAAGCGCACAGAAAGGGCCAAAAAAAGGACTCAGAAAGACCAAAACAATGGATAGCTACTACAGAGGTAACAAAAGGTATCCGAGAATTATAAAGGTTATGGAGTTTAAAAGGAGAATGTGAGCATACCTTGTCTGGTTTTGCAGGAGAAAGGCAAAGCCAGCAAAACAAACAAAGAACCAAGTGAAGAAGCACTTTTGTCTTTGCTGGGTGTAGAGGAGCAAGAAAAAGCTCGAGACTTTTTGCTGGATGTTTTTTATAAACAGAGGAGTAGTTGTATTTATTTTTATTTCTTATGGTGTCACCTAGAAACACAGTGACAGGAGAAATATTGGGAACAGAAATGACAGTAAAAGCGGACAGGAGTTGGGGTTCATAAATGTGGAGGAAATCGATAAGAAATAAATATAAATTATCAACATGGTTTGGTGAATTTATGATCCATGGTGCTGGGTCGGTGTGTTCAATGATTCCTCTTCAATGGTGGTTCTTCTTTATACTTATAACTGTTTACTTAGGGCTCCTTTTTCTTAATTGGGGTTTAAAGGGAGGGGCAAAAAAAAAAAAAAAAAATTCTTCCCCTCTTTTTTTTTACTCTAATGCAATGTCTCTAGTGAGATGAATATAGAATTTAATAAGAACAAAGTAGAGTTTATTTCCATATTTTCTTAAAAGAATTTAATAACAACGTCTATTTAGCAAAAATTAGAGTTTGTTTTTTCACTTTAAAATAGAAAATTTGTAAAATACAATTTCCAAATAAAATCTAAAAAATAACATGGTTGGATTGTTTTAAGTAAGCTAACAAAACTTCAATGGGTTACATTGCCAGAAATAATGTAATTTACATATTAAAAAATAAATTAAAAGGTGATGTTACTTGTAATGATACAACTTTTAAAAATACAAAAAAATAATAATAAAAATAAAGGTTGCACCCAGAAGTAATGTGACCTTTGTGATTTTTTTAGTACTACTTTATTACCACAATTTAGCTAAAGTTTGCACTACTTTGAGTAGTGGAAACTTTGAATTTTCCTTTTCCTTTTCTTTTTTTCCCTTGCATTTTCAACTTTTTATCAACTTTTTTATAAGTTGGGAACTAGGGTTTAGGTTGAAAAAATAAAATAAATGAAGAATGATATTTCATAAGACTTTTTAGCTCAAAAAAGAAAGTGGAGAAAAATAAATGAAGCAGCAGATGTTCTTGGGAGGGAGGAGAGTTTGGCAGCCAACTTCCTCCTGATTGGGGAAGTGCTTTGAAGTTCTAAATAAATGCAAGTTGTTTTCTAGCGTCAATGAGACATGAAGATTGTGTTACAAGGCAAAGATGGCTGGTTGGATATATTTCATTATAGATTTTATGAATTAAACCATATGAAGTAATGCGTATATATATCTTGTAAACAGATCGTTTCAGCTTTAGATCTTCTAATATGATTTAAATCTGTTTTAATTATATATAGTGTTTGGTAACAGTTTGAAATGTTGTTAAAAAAATTTTAGAATTATTGTTTAAAATTAATTATTTAAAAATAGGCTTTTACATCCCTTACTATTATTATTAATGACGAGTTATGTTTTTTAGTCTTGAAATTATATTTTTATTATTTAAAAAAATCATGATTAAAATATTTGAATTCATACTTCAATCAGTTTTAATTTATATAAATATTTTAAAAATTTTATTTTAATATATTTATAAAAAAATATTTTTTAAAAGAATTGTTATTGTAATATTAAACACCTTCCATTAAAAATAAAAAGTTATTGAATAGGCAATCATTTTAAAAATAAGAAATGGGTAATTACGTAGAGGTGTTGATTTTTAGCATGAACTCTATACAGCATAAGATCCTCAATGCCCACTGCAGCAATCGCAGAACACTAGGAGCTAGCAAACTCCTCCTGTCTTTTGGTAACATCTCGTACCTATCACTACTGTTCTGCCCACTTACAAATCCTCATCTGGGCAAGCATGATTGAAAATGGACGTTAGTTGTTGATTTTGAAAATGTTTTTTTATTTAAAAATAAATTAAAATTGTATATTTTTTTAAAAAATATTATTGATATTAGTATATTTAAACAATTTAAAAATGTAAAAAACTAATTAAAATAACCAATATTTCAACAGCCATTCATGCACATGTTCGGACAAACTGCTTAATCCAACCGGTCATTTCCTGTTGGCCGTTTCCTTCACGGGAATTTGTCGGCCAAGATTGAAGATTGGGGACCAAGAACAAAGTTGTAATGTAAAGTTGAATGTCATTAATTAATGACTTGATTATCTTCTTCTTTATACTATATAGTATAAAAAAAACGAAATGATTGGACTGCCCATTAGAGAATGAGAACATTAAATTAAAAAAACAACAATTTGGACCATAAAGTTGGTGGGCCATCTCCAGACATTGGTATTAAAAAAATCCAATTGTACACCATGAGTACAAAGTTCAAGTCGATTTCATCTGGGGCCGGTATGAACGTAGAGATGGTTTAGGCCCCCCAATCCTTCTGTGTTCTTGGAGTGATTGTTGGATTGTGGACGAATAATATATTAATTATGGTTTCTTGATTAATCATTGCCATGCATGTATTCACACTAATTATAACACATAAGTAGGATTAATCACAAGTCTTAACTGCCCTCTCTTGTAACAAAGGTAAAATACAGTTTGGAAGGGTATTACACTCTCGTTGGGAAGAGCTTTTTTAGTATTTTTAAATCGTTTTCATATATTAATATTAATAATAAATTTTAAAAATATAAAAATTATTATTTTAATATATTTCTAAATAAATAAAACTGTAAAGGCATGGAAGGATAGAAAAAAAAAGAATAAAATGTTAAATTGATTGAGGATGAAGAGTAGCCAGAAATCAACAGACATTGTTAATAATTCCAACGCCAGCAAACTTTTTTTTCTTTAAACAAAGGGTTCATCAAATTTCCCAAATAAATAAATAAATACCTTTATGTGGCATATATTGGAGTTTCATGCACCACAGGGACACCCTTCCCTTTAAAATTATTATCCTTTTCTGATTGCTTATTATTTTACTATCATTACAGGAGACACAGGCATGCCTATACATAAGGGTTCTGGGTTATTTATACCTACTAATTGTTTGTGATCTGCATCAAAATAATATAAAAACACAAAGATAAACTATCTCATAGGCATGCCTGATGATTCCTATAGCAAATGCACTCGATGTGGATGATGGAGGTGCATCAGAATAGTGGAAATGAAGTGTTCTTCCGCTGGCCAGTGATGATGATGATGATGTAAAATAAGTTCATAGCCAGACATGAAACTGGCTGTGGTACCAATCATCGCTTCCTGCAAGCACTCTAGTAAAATAAGTTCATATCATTATTAACAGCATGGGTCGGGTCGGGTTGCTTACAGAGAGAGTAATACTTCGATTTTGAAAAGATAGTTAAAAAAAAAAAAGAAAAACTGAAATTTCATGCTCAAATATAATATTTTTTTAATCAATAAAAATAGATTTATACTGAGATTGAAAGGCATCTTATAGAGGTTATTCGCGGTTTCTCTTTACTCCCTTTTCCTTCAAATAAAGGAAAGACGTTCTCTTTTGTTCTCAATAAATAAACATATTTTTTAATCTTCTATTGAGAGAAAAACTAGAAAAGGAAAAGAATACAAGAAATGAAATAAATCCCAAATGCTATAGGGCTGTCCAGAAATAGAGTATTCCTTTAATTTGTCAAAAAATATAAATAATAATAATAATACTTCATGTTCAATTTTAAAATATTTTTTTGGAAATGTATTAAAATATTAATGTTATTTTTTTTTAAAAAATTAACATTAATATATTAAAATAATCTTACAAAAAATAAATTTAAATATTCGAGGTCATCACTGTCTTGTATAGTTGCACCATCATCCTCGACTCATCAGATTTATACGCCACAAACAATGTTCTCTTATTAACAGAACCATTCTAACACGTTTTTAAGCTTTTTTTAAGATCAGCCATCCAAGGCTTTGTGGATAACTAAAGTCATTCCCTCAGTAAACATCAAAAAATAGGAAAGAGAACAAAATTGGTAAACATCATAGATCTGACGTTAGGCCGCTAAGGCAATTCAGGCCGAACAAGAGCAACAATTGCTACGTAGAATGTAACAGCATGTCGACAAATTGTGATCCCACAAGCGAAAGTCATATAGATTGCTTCATATCCTGAAGGGCTGGTTTCCAGACCTAGATCGGTCTATCTTGGCCTTCTTAACTTGGGTTTTCTTCGTAGCGAATGCTTGGAAAAGGTTTGGCCCGTCAATGTTATGCATAGATTGCCTCGGCTTCTTTCTCTTACCCCGGTCATATTCTTCGTCCCTGAGTAAAATAGAAGTTGCACCATGCAGAACAAGATTAAAATTACAGAAAGCAGGTCCAATAAGCAAAACTAATCAGTCTGGCAACTACCCCTTCTGTAAGGATTATATTATTTTTCTTTTCATTCCGAAAAGGGAGAGTCAATGATTGAATCCAAACTCACCACTCGTCTGCTACATAACCAGTGCTGAGATTTTCCACCCTATTGGATTCCACAATCTGAGGTCGCAACTCTATTCCATCCCAAGGTGCAACTGTGATAAACAAAACAAGGCAAAAAAAAGAAGAAAGAAAGAAAGAAAGAAATTCAGCAAGTCAAACTGTGAGTTCAATTTCCAATCAAGAATTTAGTCCTGACTGCATCCAAATAGATCTCATGCTCTCCTTTATAGTTTGATGTGACTTTACTTTGTAAGGAGTTAGCGGAGAAAAGATGACTGACTTTCTGTGTTTAAGCTAAGAGGTGGAAATATGTCTAAGCAAGAGCTACAGTCTAGCTTTCTGGCCCCTGCCACAAAAGCAAACTTTCAAGTCTCAATCGCATGAATTTCCATTCAAGGGATTATAATCATAAACCTACGAACATGAGTCCTTCACAAGTTTCTTCAGAATTAAGCATTTTTTTATATAGCCTAAGCACTAAAGCGAAAAAAATGTCCCACCCCACTGAAGGCACGAACCTGGGCAGATTACTTTTATGCATGGAGGCACCTGCCAATGGCTTCATGAGACATCAGCCCTCCTTAAAAGACCAGGCACCCAAGAGTGGGAAAAGCTAAAGGGGGGGATTGAATCCAATAATTGATAGGCCCATTATAGAGATCTCCACTACGAAGAAAAAATGAGAATTTATCTAGATTTCCAGATTTGTTCCACCATGATAAAGGGTGCGGGTGCAAAAAAAGAAAAGAAAACAATCCAAAAGGCAATGACTAAGTGCATAAAGCAAACTATTGGATAACAATAGTGCATGCTCAATTGCTGAAAATGATATGCCATAGATGGTCGGATTAGAGTTTCAGAACAGTGCTCACCAGTCTCCTCCACACCCCCAGTAATTACCCCCATCATCCTGTTCTGTGATGCATATCTTTTGCTATTTTCTGAGCAGTCAGGTTCTCTTGGATCTCCTTGGTTTACTTCAGAGATAGAGATAGAGATCCTTCGTCTCTGTTCATCCATTGCAAGCACCGCACTGCTTGGACTAGTTCTCTCCACAGATTCTAAATCCACCACACCCATATCACTGCAGCTTCTTAAATTATCTCCCTTTCTTGAACCAGATTTAGCCATCTTCCTCGAAGAATTCATTGATGCCAATAAAACTGTAGATGAGATTTTGGATGTAGATGACCCCAATTCTGATGAAAAATCATCATTCTCCAGCTGCTCCAGCAAGTTTTCTTTAATAAGATTATTGGTCTTCGAAGCGTGGCAGTTGCTCTCTATGTGCTTTTTCCTCTTTCGAAGGCCCAAGGACACCTTGAATAAGTTTGTGCCAAGATGCATCCTACGCTTGAGAAGCTTGTTCTTTAATTTCTTTTTGGGTAAGCAATCAGGAGCTTTGCTCTGCAAACATTCATTTTGAATGACAGATGGGACAGATGCTGTTGGGATTAAACCCTCAACCAACAGCTGTACAATATATTGCCCACCTTCACCAGCCTTATCACTAGGTGTTTTCCAAGCAGCACTCTCAATGGGGACATCCCCACCCTGAGAATAGAGAAATAAATCAAAACCTGGCCAAACAATGATGTAAGCTGTAAGCATCCAAAGGAATGCATATACGTAATCACCTGATCACTTTCACAGCCTGGCTTATTAGGTGATTTCACAGTGTTTGATTTATCAAATGCCTTTTCAGTAGATCCCTCGGATGGAGCCAATCTTGGAAACGCACCCAATGTTTTACCACAAGAATCCTCAGAAGGAGCTTGGTTTGAAACCCCCATATTTTGGTCAACATTAGTCTGGATTGATCAATGAATTCACGAGTCAGAAACAAAGTGAAAATGCCACCCAAGTAAGGGAACAAGGGGACAGGCTCACGCTGGGCATGAAACATCTATTTACCTTTTGTGAGGTCTGCCTTGTGAGGAGTTCATCAACAGCAGAACTTGGGGGGCCGCTGCCGCTGCTAGATGGCTCCTCACAGTCACTGGTTTTGGCCTCAATAATAATAGAAGCATTTTCAAGTTTAGGAGCAACATTATTGCTGTTCAGAGATGCAGTTGAAGGTGGCAAGCATTCTCTAAGCTGAGAGTTTGCCAATTTTGATGGGTCTGTTGACAATGGTGCACTTAAAGTTTCTAAAGAAGAATCCACTTTCAGCACTGTTTGCCTATTGCTTTGCTGAAATGATGCATCTTTTGGATGGATCTCTGATGTAACAACACTTGATGCATCTTTTTTATTCATAGCAGCAAGAGAGTCAGTAGCCTCCAATCTATTCCCAATCAAACCACCACCCACACATTCCTTCGAGAATTGCTTGGCGACCAGATCTGCAAAGTTTTTGCCAAAGGTTGCTTTCATACTTTCTTTTTGAACAACATCAACAGGTTTTCTTGAAACAATAGTTTTTCTATCACGAACGTAGAACAGCATATAAGCCTTCTGATCTAAAACAGCCTTCTCACTAACTTGACGAACCTGTTCGATCAAGATAGCCAAAACTCATAAATGATCTGATCACAGAAACCAGTAATATGAAAAAAGTTGCATCTAGCTTGCAGCTCTACATGCAACAGATTTTCTAATATTGACTTCGCATGTCCACCATACCTGATTGTCATTGAGGAGGTGCCAAATACCACTTGATGTCCGAACAAAACAGACATAATGACCAGAGTGGGTATTTTGACCATAATGTACCAGAACACCATATAAACTGTAATTTAAATCCCCCTCCTGCCGAGAATAAAGAACTCAATAAATAATGTAAAAAAAAAAAAAGAGAACATGACCAAAGATAACTAAAGTAACAAAAAAAATAAAAATCATTTACTAGCATACAATGCTAAGAACGATACAAAGTACCAAGTATCTTCCATTTGAACCAATATTAACCTTTTGGCGCTGGTATTCTATTGCTTACCTATTTAAACTCATTTACACCAAACTAAGGTTGTACTAATGAGAAATATTAACACAGAAAAGAGATCCAGAAAATGTTTAGCAAGTCCATACAACACATAGGATAAAGAAAATAGATAAACAGCACTATTCTTTTTTCACCCTAAAAACCAGCTGTCTAATATTTTCTACCTACTCTAGTGAGCATTAATCATTGAATATTTGAACTCCACACTCTCATTAGTTTTTTGAACAACTTTCTTGCCTAATATTTTACAAACAAAAAAATCTTTCAGAGAAGCATATACCATCTCGATCATAACCACATAAATAAATAAATAAATAAACAAATAAATAAATAAATCAATACACACACACAACCCCCCCCCCACCTCGCCAAAAATAGGAACAGGCTACACCATTTAAAAATGAGCCAGAAGATTTGGAATGCTACCAATTGAAACTCCTCTAAGTTCAAGAATTCTAGAACAGATATTTGATCAAGTCTAGAAGAATAAATCATAATTTGGAATGCTATCAAATGCCACAATTTTTGAAGTTGGATTCTAAAAATGGTTTAAGAACCTGAAACCTTAAATATGCTAGAAAAGATATTTCATCAAGTATAGTATAATGATAGTTTACAACAAGAATGCGCATACTCACATAGGAACCACTGACAAATGGTTTCATGTCCAATGAACGATCAAATATAACTTTCCTCTCAACCTTCCGTCCAGGATCATGTGCATGAAACCGTTTTAGATGTATTGTAAGCACATGTGGTGCCTTGTGAACTGTAAGCCGTTTCTTAGCCTTAACTTTCTGCTTGCATCGCTGGCATTGATAATGCTTCTCTCCTCCATCTAACATCTCTGCAGCAGTGAAATTCCGAAGTAAAGCTGGCAAGGTATCTGCTTTGGCTATTTCAAGGCTTAAATCTAAAAATGGATCAAATTTGTTGGAGCAGTAAGAACATTGTTGGCATTCCACCTGAAAATATACTGAGAGAAACATTTAGTGTTTTGGGAAATTCAAGAGAACTTTGAACAAAGCATTATTCTGAAAGAACATTTATTGAGAATGGAAGAAGATAGCAAATAATAATGGAAGATTCAAATCACAAAATACAAAAAAATTCCATGCAAAACCATTTCTAAATGGCTGTATTTATCACTATCTAATCACTTCCCTAAGAACTAATTCAACATCTTGACCACCCACCTATGAATACATATTTATTCAGTGGAGCTTCCATGAGAGGACTTCATTCCTCAGAAAATTGTCAATGAATCCACCATAAAACAATAAAAGTTTACCTGACTACAAAGGCTACCACCAAAGATTTTGTGCACCAAACTTGTCTCATAAGCAGCAGGGGATTCGCTTGGCACTCCTGAAGGTAAGCAGCATTTATGCATTGATTCCAGCAAATTAACCATATATTCATGAGCATCCTCCTGTCTTGCATTTCGGAAGTTCCGAGATATGCCTTATATGTGGTCAAGAAATACAAATACCGAATCATGTGAACAGCAAGCAAAACCCTTGCCTGGTATAAACATTTGAGGATTCCATCAGTCACTATATTGATGACACAAGCCCTCAAGAGCTGTAGAACTATTTAAAAAAACAAAAAAAAAAAATACTTGTACATGTATTTTTAGATCCATAATTTATAAATGAAGAAAATCTACCTCCACTGCCCCCCCCCCTACAGAGGTCTCAAGTTTGAACTTCTCCTTAGTACCAAAGGAAAAAAAAACTAGCTGTCAAGCACAGGAAAAATTACTAAAAGACCATAAATGTGTAATATAAGGTTTAGCGACCATAATAGTTTTTTTCCTCGTTAGTTCACCAAGATAATAAAATAACCATCAAGGATAAAATAATCATATTTGGCCAACAAAACAAAAAATTACCATAGACCAAAAATCATGAAATTATAGAACATAAAGCATCAGAAGGATACGGCGCAAATTTGAGACAAGATCCTTGGGCACTAGTGACCTCCCACTTGATTGTAGAGCACGGCTCACATGTTTTTGGATGGCACACAAGGCACAAAATCCAGCTACATGACCTTCATAAATAAATCAACCATAAAAATAAGAAAAACAAAGCACCGCTTCATTTACAGCAGTTACAAAGTACAAGGATTGGTGAAAGGACATCAGAAACTGATTACAACCATCAAGTAAATTAATCAGTCCCTTGAGACATGTACCAAAATTAGTGTTAAAAAATGGTAAAACCATGGAAACAATCCACACCAGCCATGAAGAAATGTTGTTCACAGTTTCAAAAAACTTGGTAAAATCAAAGTAAGAAATCCCCATTTATGCAAAGGTTGTTAGAAAAGACAAATTAATCAATGAACTATTAGCTTACGGTAATTGACCCTCAGCGGCACCAGATACATTCAACAGTCCAGTCCGAGAAATTATGCAAGCAAACTATGGTGAAACCATATTTTACCCGGAGTTAACTAATCAGTATATAGATTATTGAGAAGCACTAAGAGCCAGTGATGGACAGCATGCCTGTAGAGAGAAAGTGTAGGAGAGTCCCTCACATGAATTTTGATTCTTGCCACTATTCAAGCATGCTGCTAAAGTCTCAGTATATGTCCAACCACTACTGAATAGAGAAAACAACCATTCCCCAAATTTTCCAGACTCAAGCAATTAGTTTTGTTCAAATGGTAAGTCCAATAGGAGGATAGTTCATGGCCGTACAGAACAGAAGAATGTAAGAAACTAGTAACTTCCACCAAGTCAAAAGCAGGTACTAGTAAAGTAACATACCAAAATACAACTACTAAAAACTGGTGAAACCAGTTTCACGAAACCAATCAGAGCAAAGGTGTCAACCAGTTAAAAAAGTAATTTATTCACCCATTTTACAGAAAAATAGTTAAGAAGATGAAGTAGTTGATGAAATACTATGACAGGGGTAATTAACCTTCAACACCACTAAGAACAGTCCAATCCAGATAAGGAAATTAAAGCAGGAAATCTAGGGGGCAACCATAATTAAGCAAAAAATTATCAGGCACATAGAGGACCAGACACCCAGTGATATAGATCATGCTTTCTCAAAAGAAAGTGTAGGAGAATCACTCACATGAATTTTGATGCTTTCCACTTTGCAAATATGCTGCTAAAGGCTCAGTGTATGTGAGACATTGCACCACTGAATTGAGAAAACAAGTGTTCCCAAGATTTTCAAGGCCAGCACCCTAAAAATAATCCACGGATCCACCAAGTTAAGCTGCTGCAAACTAAAGTTCGTCAAAGTGGTAACTAGAGGCTAAATTAGAGTAAAATTGTTTTTTTTTTTTGGGGGTGGGGGGGNGGTGGGGGGGGGATTCGATGTAATGGGACCTTAAATAAATAAAAACAATAATATTATGAAGAGGCTAAATTAGAGTTTCCAAAGGCAATATGAAAAATACCAAATTACAGGGATAATAATGAATTTTGGAAAATTTTGCGCCCCCCTTAACCATGGCTTACATGCCACCCCTGGTGGTAACCACAGAGCAATCATAAATTGGAAAATGGAAAGAAAACAGTTTTTGTCAGATTATATCGTTTCTTCATTTTACCCCCTAAGATTAAAATATATTGAGAAATGGGAAAGAACCAAGAAAGAAAAAACATTTGAAAAAAAATTAAAAAAAAAAAACCAAGCCTCGATATGATTAGTAGAAACAAAATAAATAGAATATCATTTACAAGTTTCAAAAATAAAATAACAAGAATCAGTTTGCAGCAGATCCCATATCTTAAGTTCCATCTTCCCAGCCAAACCGACATTACACCAAGTAGAAAGCACACTGAAACTAGATAAAACAGAATTACTATAACAAATAATAAAATAAATAGAATATCATTTACAAGTTTCAAAAATAAAAAATAAAAATAACAAGAATCAGTTTGTAGCAGATCCCATATCTTAAGTTCCATCTTCCCAGCCAAACCGACATTATAATCAAGCCAATTAGCAAAATTAAAACAAAAAGCTTTAGAAATCATGAGCACAACAAAAAAAATAAATTGAAAAGCATCCATAAAGCATGGGGAATGCCAAAATTGTGCTACGAAGAAAAGTCAATAAACACAGATAACTTAAAAAAATTAAAAATAAAACCAAAAAATATATATAGCTTAATTTTCAGTATTTCAAAAGTGAAGGATGCTATTTGATTGAAGCTATTTTATTTATTTTTAATTTCAATTTAGTATTTAGAATTCAACAATACACAGCAGCAGATTCCACAGACAGTAAATTCCTTCATATTTGAAACCATAATTTCAAATTAAGAACTAAAAATGAAAAAAGAAAGAAATAACTTCAACAAAACAACATCCTCAACATTTAAAATATACTAAAAAAATCAAGCCATTAAGTTCATATTCAGAGCTAAAAATAAAGACCAAAGAGTTTGTTTTTTCAGGCTTTACAGCAGAAAGGAAACTAAAAAAATGAAAGCCTAAAAACACATGGAAACATCCTCTAAATAAAACCCTAAAACAAGCAAAAAATTAATTAACTTTACGTAAATAAAAACTCACAATTCTCCTGAAAGTGATCCCAAAACAAAGCTCCGGATCAAGCCCATTTTCGACAAAATCGGACCCGTCAACTCTCTTCCCGGAATGACCCGGATGTTGATGGTCAAACCCGAAGGGTCTCTTTCTCGAATTATTATCAGGATTTAAGGTCTCAATCTTAAAATCAGTAGTGCTGTTCTTGAAACCACTGTAATGTTTAGTCGCCAGCTGAAACCTTGAATTTCGTTTCAAAGTAGAATCGAACTTGGATCCGTTTTCAATGTCCACACCCGATTCGATTCTCATCTCCGTTTCACTACTACTAATCAATATATCTTCCATGCTGCCGCTAAAAATTAATAATAGAAATTATAAATATCAAATCGATGATTATGCAATGGTGATTCTCTAGAGAGAGAGGTCGGTTCTTCTTGATCGGTGGATTTTCTTTGTTTGGTGATTTGGAGTGGAAAGAAGCTGTTAGTTACGGCTTCTGCTAGGAAGCGAGATAGACTAAACCCTACATAAGAGTTAAGACCTCTCTCTCTCTCTCTCTTTTTTTTTTAAATCTTTACTTTTATATATATTCATTCATGATAATGTCTTATTGGAATATGATGATTTTGATATTTATATGAATTTTTTAAATGTTTTAATATATACCATAATTAAATGGTTGTCACTGTGAGAGATGGCAAATAAATTTGAAGATTAAAATATACATAATTCTGTTTATTGTTTATTTATAATTAATAAAGATTATATTCTATCTCTACTAATTTACAGTTTTATTTGATCAGCACATCAAAAATAAAAAAATAATAGTTGAGAGCATGCTGGTATCGTGTTATTAGTTAGTTTTTAATATAATTTTTATCTAAAAATATACTAAAATAATATTATTTTTAATTTTTAATTTTTTTAACATTAACACATTGATTAAAAAAACATAAAAAGATAATTCCAAATAAAAAATAAAATATTTTTAAAATATAAAAAAAATCTGCTCTAAAATAAATTATATATACATATATATGAAGTTTTTCGAATAAAGAAAGGCTTGGCTTTTTTACAGAAAATTCTTTTCTCAAGACTTTAAATGAGGGGAAAAAAACTTAATCATGTAATTGTTTTATCTTTACACGAGGGGAAAATATTGATTAAAAGGTAGTGTTGTGATATATTTATTGTTTAATCTTAAAATATGAAAACATAATTGAATTAAATTATATAGTTAAGGGACTGGATTATAGTTTTAGCCTTTCTTTTATGCCAAGTGGAGGCGGTGAGATTGCGGGGTTTAAGAGCTAATGGTATGCTGACATGTAAATCCCAATACAATTGAGTGCTTTTTATTGGTTTGGGTGCAGGGATATTTTCGGTGTTTGCCCTTTACGCGGTGGATGCGATTGAGTCTTTTTGGGTGGGACTTGGGCCCTTTAAGAAGTGAACTACACCGGTATTGGTGGGCCCAGCATGGAAATTTGGACGGCCAGGAGTTATTTTGGTCAATTTTATAATTAGATTAGCTTTATTTCCCACATATATATATATATATATAATATGAACTCTAAAACATGGTAGTTTGTACATAATAAAATTAAAAAATAATAGTACATGATTTAATAAATGATGCACTGCTTGTTACAATAACTACTGGGAAGGAAAGTAATTGATAATTTCGATAACTCATTTTGGAGTTTTTTTTTTTGCCCCCTAGAATATACTGGTTTATGTTTTTAGATGTTTTTTAAAAGTATATTTGTTTTAAAAAAGTATTAAATTGATGTTTTTTTTATGATTTTAATATAATGATATAAAAAATATTTTTTATTTTTTTTAATATATTTTCAATTAAAAAATATTCTTAAAAATATATTGCATCATAATACCAAATATACACTAAAATTCTCAAGCTTAATAGTTTGAAGACAATTAAAATGATAATTATAATAATAATAGAGTTTATTCTTTTCTGATTAGCATTGCAGTGTTTGCTATTTCACAACAACACAAACTATATATATATATTCTAATTTTAAGTGTTTTTTCACTCAATAATTTAGTTTTTTAATTGGAGTTTTCATGGAGTTTTTATTATTCTACTCCTTTTTTTTTAATTCACTAATGGTTTACACATTATAAAATGAACTAAGACTATACTCAATGGCATGTAGAGCACTTATTAAATTAATGTTAAGAAGCACGCTAAAAAAAAATAGAAAACAAATTTGATAAATCCTTGTATTTTGGAAACATTAAAATGTAACCCGCTAGTTTTTTATATAAAAAACTAAATCCAATGCAACATCAAATTCTTTAATTATTTAACACCTACCAACAAACTATATGTATAGTTTTATATGATCCTAGATGAGTGTATGTTTCCTTGCCATATAATAATTCTACATAATAATAGGTTAAAAATAAAAAACAATTCAAAACTAAAAAACTAAAATGACATTTAAATGAAATGGAATCTCAAGTAGAAAAAAAAACCTTAAGTTTTTAGATAGGTAAGTAAAAATAAGATCATAGAAAACAAATACTATGAATATATATTAAAATAAAAAAAAGGTTAAAATATACTTTTATGTGCGCGCACTGTCATCTTCACCAACGATTTTATATGAATAATACTTTTTATATAGATTTCAATGTAGATGAAGAAACCAAATAATACAAAATTTAAAAACATGGATGGTAGAAATTATGTGTCCATTTGAGAATAAACAAATTGTCGTGTTCTTGATCATACTTGTGCATGCATTTTAACAAGGAATTCTCTAATGAAATATTTAGATCAATTTTAGTGGCTATATTTATTTTTTCAAGAAGAATCATTCCCTGTATAGATTAAATTATTTTTTAGTTGAAAAGCTGAAAAAAGCAAGACAAGTTGGCGATTTATAACTAATGATATCCTAAAACCCAAAATTTTTATGTAACAAGTTATTTAGTTTATAGGTAATGATTAATAAAGATGTTTATGTAAATAGTTGTTTCTCCTTGGCTTGAAATACCAAATTAATGGTAAAGCCCTAATTATCTGCAAAAAAAAACCCAATCAGGGGAATTTAAAGACCCTTTGATGATAAAATCAATAACTTTATAGGAAAAATAATAATGATTTAAAGGAGTTTTAAATTTAAAAAACAAGTGATGTTTGTTCTTATATTGTACAATAATTAATACTTTGATATATATATATATATATATATATAAACTCTTAAGAAATAAAAAGGTTTTAAGCCCTTACCTGGATGATTAAGGGTATATTTATACCTCATGAACTTTATTATTTTTAGAGAAAGGAATGACTAAAAAATCTTTTGCTTTTGGTGATATTATCGAGGAACAAATATCATTTATATATTATTAATAAGATGTTAAGTGTAGTAGGGTCCTATATGAAAACTTTTATGCATGTATAAGTATAAGGAAATCATTACCTCTAACACAAATAATTCATGTAATTTTTTTAAAATTAGAATTTCTTAATCCTGGTTACTCAAGACCTCCCATAACATTTTTAGTTTAGGTGCTCATCTAGAACTTGGAATATTATCTTGGATTCAGTTGATTGCTAAACTTAAGTATATTGGATATGATATCTTGTTAGATCCATGTTATTTTAAGTTCAACTAACAGTTGAACCTAAATATGTTTGATCTGGCATTTTACTAGACTTTTTTTTTTAGTTCAGCTAATAGCTGAATCCAACTATGTTGGGTCTGATATCTCGTTATGTTCATATTATATTGGGTTTTATTGATGACTGAATCAAAGTATATTGTGTTTGCATTTCACCAGACCTATATTTCTTTAAGTTTAATTGATGATTGAACTCCAGTAAGATGGGTCTAGTATCTCATGAGACCCATGTCTTTTTAGGTTCGACTGATCATTGAATCTAAAAATAATTACCTTATCAGTAATAAAATATATATTAATGACTTAAAGTCTTAATAATTCCTTTTTTTTTAGGTGAACTAAACTAAAATAAGCATATCATATAATAAATCAAATTTCCTGAACATAATTTTAAGAATTTAAAATCTAGGCCAAGACAAGACGTATTAATTTAGCTTTTAAATTGGTAATCAAATTTTAAAAGTGTAAAAAATAAAATAAAATAGGTTCATAAAGAAGAGAATGCTTACCAAACCTAATGACCCTAGTTTAAGCTACACGTTAAGCCCAATTACATATGGGCTTAGCAAGCTGCCACGTCCAACATCTTTGAATTTAGTTGTGTATTGAGTTTAAATAGACACAGGTCTAATGAGTTGTCAAATCCAATGTATTTGGGTTTAACTACACACCAAGTCCAAGTGGACTTAAGTTTAACAAGCTATCAGAGTCAATATCCTTATGTTCAACTCGTCAAACCCAACATCTTTGAGTTTATTTATATATTGAGCTTAAGTGCATATGGGTCTAGCAATCTACCAGATTCAATATGCTTGGATTAGTTACATGCTGAGCCTAAGTGGACATGAGTCTAGCAAGCTGACAAACCCATTTCTTGTGGGCTTGACATCATGCCAAATAACAAGAAGGTATAAGTTTGACAATCATTATACACCTCATATTAAGCCACGAGGCTTTGTTTGTTTATTCTTTATGACTTTTAACATAAAATGTTAGTGCCAAGAACACTCATATCTCTATAACCCTAGGTGCATAAAAATCTTATAAGAGCCTATTATATTTTCATATCATTAATGTTGTGTAAAAGATATTTATTTCTCTTTAATATTATTTAAGTGATATTTATCCCTCATAAATATTGTGTGAGAGATATTTATCTCTCATCAGTATTATGTAGAGGATATTTAACTCAAATTAATAAAATAAAAAATAAATGACATTTCTAACCTGACCATTCAAGCATGATAACAAGGTTTAAGAGTTATAAATATCTCTTGAACCAACTAAGTAAATAATTTAAAAGTTCTAGTTAATAAGTATTTATACTTTAATTTTCAAATCCTTTATCATACAAAAACCTCAAATTCCTTGGAACCCTTTATAAACTAAGAAAATGGTTCACACTTTTGTTTTTAAAACTTCAAATTCATTCTTTCATTTCTTGTAATTTCTTATTGAAAAGTTATTGACTTTATCATCTAAGGATCCCTAAACCTAACCCAAAGAGATTGTTTTGCAGGTTTTAGACTTTCTATCTCCATCATTTGCTTTCTAAGCTTTAGAGGAGAGAAAATTAATATAAACATATGATTAACTACTATTCAAACACTAAATAATCTTGTTCATATACATATTAGATATCAGAACATCATTAATTAACACTTTTTTTGGGAACTCTAATTAATAAGTCATTAATTTCTTTTTTAGAACTGTTGACATTTTTTATCACCATTAATGGTAGACAATTGAGACACTTTTAAAATAGACTGTGTGACAAAACTTTTTACCATAACAGTCACTTTTACCCAACGAAACTTTCAAAAACTCAACAAGTACAACTCCTTACCTAAATTATGTTGATGGTTCAAAGGTCAAATAAGATTTTATTAACTTAACAAGTCTTAACACCCATAACAACACTTTTTTTTACAACTCCACAACCATAGGTTGCACGCAACACTTTTAGACAATTGCATTATCTAGAAGGGTTTGGGTAAAATAAAATACTAGGGGGGCTTTCAGCCTTAAAGGTGACCAAACCTTTTTAAAAGGCGTTCATTTTATCACAATGCTTGTGCACAAAACGAGTATTCCAAATACTTATTTACCACTTGGGATAAAGGGTAGCCATTGATCTCGTTGTTTAATATCAAAAACTTCAAGCTTCCTAAAACCCTATAAACATAGGAGTGAAAAGCAATTTAAAGAAAAAGTCCATTTATGATCAAGTAAGCAAGCAAACCTAGACTAATAAGTGGCACTCTCAAACTACAAAAAGCTTTTCCATTAAAGTAATAACATTATAAATAAGCTACTCATTATTATTCAAGCTAATAAAATAAGTTTTTAACAAGAGACAAGTTTTTCTTAAAAAAACCTTGAGTTTTCACTCAAGCCTCCTGATTTAAAATTAATAAAAAAAATAAAAGGTTATCTCATTATATATATATATATATATTCACCAATTTCAATATCATCTCTATAAAAGATTAAATCATTCTTTCCCTAAAAATAAATTCTTAAGGGGTTACAAGAAATCCAAAACAAAATTATTTTAAGTTTGTATCGAGATAGTTTTCATTGTCAAAATGCAAGACAATTAAAATTTTAGGAAATTTATTTAAGCTGTTGATAGCCTACCTTTTTAGCTAACACTTTTTTCCTAGATTATATCTTATTAATCATTAATAAAATGTCTATAAAATTGTATTTAAGTATTAAAAGACATGACTTAGGATCTTGACCAAAGAAATACTTTTCAATTTATATTTTAGTGATTTCATGTAAATCATGAGATATACAAATACATAACTAGTAAAATTTATTAAGTTATCCTAAAACATAAAAAATAAGTTAAAGATTTTTCATTGACTAATTTTGCAAATTTCTTATGAAATGATGAGGCACATTTTTTCATGGTCTTTGGAAGAATAAATATATATAGTCTGCTTAGGAAAATTTAGCTTAAAAAAGCTTATTGTGATGATAATAGTCAAGTGATAATCACAAGCCTTAAATAGTAGGATAATCCTAGGTAAGAATATAATTGCTTGAGCGTATAACCAAAATTGTTGAAGGGCAATCTTATTTGAAATAATCATGGCAGTAGATGATTTGCTAAACTCCTTTAGAAAATTAAGCATCATTTCTCTATCAAGATAAACATGATGAGTATATAATGACTTAAAGATAGCACCCCTGAAAGGAATGATTATCTGAGGGTAATGTCATGATTTGAAAAAGGTAGTTGGTCCTTTCTGAATGGTTAACATAAAAAAAAATTCTTGCATAAAACAATAAGGTAATGGTCACTATAAAAAGCCCAAGTTGAGTAGTTACATTTAAGTATGAGATTCATATATGAAAAATTCAAATGAACTAATAAATCAAACATTCATAAAAGGCTAAGTTAAAAAATAAAAAGCCTTGCTATAATTGAAAAGGATGGATTACTAAACCTAAGGGCTTATAGTTCAATCTAGATAAAGATGCATGTATATAATCTAACCATAAAACATTATACAATGTTTTTTGTAGAAATTTTATAGGAAAAGTTCTTAATGAAGTAATGAAGTCTAAAAAATCTCTAATTGTTTTCAAGTTAATAAGGTTTTAATATGAAAAAGTCTAGCAAGATTAAAAAAATAAAAACCCAATAATGTTCTAAGCCCAACAAAGTTCTAGTTGATTTTATACTTAAGAAGTCTAAGACTCTAGTAAATAAAAACCGATAAAGCTCTAATTAATCTGAAACACAATAAGATTTTAACAAACAATAATCTTGTAAAACTCTAACAAATAAAAACTTAGCAAGGTTTTGAGCTCAATAAGGCTCTAATTGACTTCATGTCTATCAAGGTTTTAACAAGAAAAAGTTTAACAAGACTTCAACAAATTGGAACCCAACAAAGTTTCAAGCCTATAAAAGTTATAGTTAATTTCAAACTCGGTAAAGTTTTAGCAAAAAAGAGCCTGACAAGGCTCATATAACTTTTGTGAATGATAAAGCTTAAACAAATTTTAAGTCCAACATGACTCTAACAATTCTAAACCTATAAAAGTTTGTAGTATATTTTCAAGCCTAACAAAACTCTAAAAGGCTTGAGTTTAGCAAGACTCCTTCAAGTAAGGGCCCAACAAAGATCTGAGCTTAGCAAAGCTCTAGTTGATTTCAAACCCAATAAGGTTTTCGCAAGAAAAAGTTAAGCAAGACTCTAGTAAATAGGGACCTACAAGGTTTTTAACCTAGTAAGGCTTTAGTTAATTTCAAACCCAACAAGGTTTTTGGCAAGGCTCCAATTGATTTCAAGTGCAACAAATTTAAGTTGAACAAAACTTTAACAAAATAGTTACAGGTAAAAGGATTCCTAATACAATCCAAATAACATCAATCAAGATACCATCAATCAAATTTCATGGCCATGCTAAAATTCTTAGCGGAATCCAATAAAATTCTAGTTCAATTAAGCGGAAAATGACTTGTCAAAGTTTTGGTGTATTGTGACCTAACCATATAAAATGAAAATGAATTTTGAAATTTTAAGAAAAGTCATCTCAATAATTTGAGCAATTTTAAAATCTCAAGAAAGGTCACCAAAACAATATGACCAATTTCAAAATTTTAAAGTAGATCGCCTCATAAATAACGATACGCATGCCTTATCTTTCGAGGTAAGTCACTTCTCAAATGACCATTTTAATATTTCTCAAGGATAATCACATTACAATTTGATAAAATTCAAAATTTCCAATGGAGTTACCTCTTAACTTTGATGCTTTTAGGAAATACCATTTCTTCTTTACAGGCTTATTATATGGTTATGTAAAAGGCCTTTACAATACTTTATACCATAATCATGGTAAAAGAGGGGAAACTGTCATAACTCGATTTAAACCTATTTTTTCAAAAACAAAAAAAAGAAGCAAAAAACACAAATAATCCAATATATATTTAATGTATTCATTTTATTTTCATGATTTTCAAAGTATTTTTGAAAAATTATAAAAATAAAAAATATGCTTTTGATGTGTTTAGTTATTAACACATCCATTCCAAAATCCATGATAAATTTTTCTCATCGAATTGATGTCAACATTGTCTTTTTTTTAAATGAAAAAAAAAGTAAAATAGACAAAAGAATCAAAAGCATAGAGCAAGAAAAAAAAGACCATGAAAATACACAATATTGATATTTTTAGGATAAAAAATGAAAATAAAAATATACCTAGATAAGATATTATAAATAAGATCTTATCTCTTTTAAAAAATAAGGGACTGTTATTGGATGGAAAATCATAACATCCATCTTACTCTCTCCTAAAAGAAATGCCTATAACCTATTTTTCCATAAATATACCAACATACATAAAAATAAGATACTCATCTTTATTACCAAGCACTTTTACTCTTTAGCATTTGCACCTATTCAAACCACAAGATAAAGGAAGAACAAACTTATCTTTCTTTCTAAAATCAAAAAGGATAAAAATATGACCTTTCTTCTAAATCAAAGAAATCGCTTACCACCACCCTCATCTTCACCATGATTATCAACTACTACTATACTTGAACACCTTTAATTCTCTTCCTTACTTTCATTGTCAAGTATCATTTTTCTCATTGTAATATCTCTTAACAACCACTAGCCTTGCCCATAAAACTCCTCTTTATAACATACATACACCATAAAAACAGATACAAAACCCCTATATTTTCCAATCAAAATTCACAACCTCTTTTCTTTATTTCTAACACAAAACAACCCCCTAAAACCATCCCAAAACAACACCATAAGAACACCATGAATTAACCCTTAAATAATCCTTAAAATAGTAGTGATTAAAACACATTCTCCATTCATTGTTTCAACCAAAACTACTTTTAAAAAACCTTGAAAAATCTAGTAAAAACACCATGAGATAACCTACATGAGTAGCCATGACAATCCCTTAAAACATATTCATGAAAGCCCCTTATAATAGCCTTGAAAGTTTATAAAAACAGGTCCAATAACAATTAGCAGTGCCAAGAAAAACAAGAGATTGGTATGCTAGGAGACAAATGAAGGAAGGTTAAAACTTCAACAGAGTAGATATCCCTTTAAAAGTATCTGTTTTCTACAACATAAAAAAGAAAATAAATGAGTTTCAGATACATGGTAGGTGGCTCCTTTTTCTATAAGAGCAACACATTGGCCTACACTTTGGCAATGATGATGACTTGTATTTGCCATGCATTGTCATAATTTCCTTAATTCTAATAGCTTTTTTAATATGTTCCAATCATGTTCTAATATCTCTTGAACACTTAACCACCTTAAAAGGCCAACTTTGACCCATGAGTTAACTTTTTGAACAAATTTTATTATGGTTAAATTTTTATGTTTGTTGATTTTGTTTGGATGTTGGTTTATTATTTTCTATATGTTTATATGAATTGTTTGTGTGTTATATTGAATTTCATGTGTGCATGAATAAATTTATGCATATATAATTTGGGTACATATGATTTTAGTTATGTGATTGTTGATTTGTATGCAAATATAATATGTTATGTGTCACGATAATTTTATAAAAAGATGATTTTGTGTGGTAATCAGATTGTTTAGGTATGAAATTTTAATTTTCAAGCAATGACATTTTATTCCTTATTATGATAAGTGAATCGGGTAAGGTCAATATGACCTCGTGCAAACCTAAATGGTATGAGTAGTGCCTTTTGGGTTGTCTTATATGTATGCAAAGAACTGGGCTAAAAACCCTATATAGGTTTAATGCTTGTTTTTAAAGACTAACATTAATATTTTTAAAATTAATGGACAAGTATTTTTTTAAAGTGATTGATGTCAAAATTTTCCAACTTTTATGAATTTTCTATTTTTAGGGATTTACCCCATTTTTATAGGTCTTTTTTAGAATTGATGTCATTTTTGGCATGTCTCTTATTATTAGAGATTGACATCAAGTTTCAAGTAAATCACAAATAAGCTAAAAAAATAGAATAACTTGGGAAAAACACAAACAACAATAACCTTTCATCTAAAATGATATAATAAGGGTATTTTCTCTACATTCCCTTAAGCATAACTAACTATATACCTAATTTCTAAATGAATCAATGTCTATTTATGATCCATAGTTTTCTTAATTACTAGGTGATGACTAAAAAACAATCAATTTCTTCATTGCTAATATGTCATGGTGTGATAGTGATGACAATGTTATCGTAGCTCATCATACAAGGGTGGTTAGGCTAATTATTGTTAAAGATTCTTCATTTATAAAAACATAAGGTTGAGCTTTATTAGCTATAAAAATGGGTTTTGAAATATTTTTATTTGACTTTATAGGTATTTTAATAAAAATTATAGGATTGTGTGTAAAAAAATAGAGAGGAAAGAAAAATCATAAAGAAAAAAAAAGTTGGGTAAGGCACAGATAAACCTGGGTTAACTTGCCCAAGCATCGCCTAGGCATTCAGAACTATTTTCCCATGGTATTTTTAGTTGGTATATAAATTGCTCCTCAATTATTTTTAACATTTACACTTGTTATAAATTAACTTAAAAAATTTAAAGTATCACAATGATAATAATAATAATAATAATAATATAACTTTTCAATACAATTCACTTTAAAAAAGACAATATCCAATCATATACCTTGTCATCACAACCATTTTTACTCTATTTGATAGTAACTCTTTTGTGAGGAGATGTTTTATGAATGAAGTCCTTCGACCACCATCCTTCACTAATATCTGTATGGTCACCACTATATATAAAAATTCTTTTTAGTATTTGACACAACTAAAAGATTGATATCTTCTTCTAAGTGTAAAAGTGTTGAAGTAATAAATAACCCGGCAAGACCGAAGTCGAATCATAGGGAGGTTAATTGTATAAATTATAAATGACGACGACGACAGCAACAACAACAAGAATAATAATAATAATAATAATAATAATAATAATAATAATAATAATAATAATAAAGAAAAAAAGAAGAAGAAAAAGATGATGATGAGAAATTTGAGATAAAATATTAATGTAAGGATTAAACAATAATAATAACAAATGTCAAGGTTAGAGGATCCATTAATGGTATGTCAAACAAGTATAGTATAAACTCTTATTATTCAATTGGAAACCACACATAAAAGAAGTTCCAATCAGCTTATAGATTATTAACATGATTACATTAGTCATCTTATTCGATTAATGCTAATATTTGTAAATCTCATCAAGTATTCGTGATTATAACTTATGTTAACAACAAATCAAGTTCCTTTCATAGCTCAGATGTTAGTTATACCATACAGTATGGGCTATAAAAGTGCCAAGTATTTGTTGTACCAAGTGTTATACAACATAAATCAAGATTAGTTATTTAACAAATAAAGTATTAAAGAGTGAACAAGATAACAAATACAAAACATGTTAGTATCGAATATTAAAGTCCATATTGAGTTAACATTATACTTATTCTTACACCATTAATGTAACCTTTTCACATTGACATAATAAACTTACCTAAACATAATAAAAGAAAGAAAAATAAATAAACAAAATAAGAATATAAGTAAGATAAAAGTTAACTAAGTAAATGAAAGAAAATGAAAGGTATAAACTTAATATTAATGAAAGCAAAACATGATCTTGATCTGAAAACCAAGATGCCTAAATACATGGCAAATGCCTCCTTTTATAGGCCAAACTTGGGAACTATTGATTTGATAACTAATTGATGAGTAGGTGGCCAACTCTTGACTTGGTGACAATCCTTATCTTCTCTTGTCTGCCCAAAACGTCATTGATAACATCAAAATTGTAGCCATTTAAAAATATAAAAGTTGTAAGAAATCATCTCAGATTTCTTATATAAAAAATTCAGATCATTTTGACTTCTAGAACTCTAAATATGGCCCAAATACTGAACAATGCTTGGGATGTAGGATAGATTTGGACTTTTTTGTTGTTGATACAATTTAGACTCGAAAATGACCTTTTAGATCTTGGGCTCAATATGAAAGTTATATGTCTATATTTTACCTTTCTATCCTTCTAAAATAGACCTAAATCTAAGATCTACAGCTCCAAATATGACCCAATTACGAAACAGTGTTCCGGTTTGGATTGCACTTGCATCTTTTTTCTAAATTTGGTCATCTCTTTGTCCTTTCAATTTCAGTTCTTAAATTTATCAATTATTTTTTTTATTTATATGATTGGCCTGCATTTAAAATAAATATTTACCATAAATTAAAGATATCTTATATTATTAGATATATTATTATAAAACATGCTTTAATTAAGGAGTTATTGATACCACAAATTAAATGATGATACAAAATCTTGATAAAAAATGCACTTTTAAGTACCAATCACCTCCCCAACTAACTTATTACTAGTATCTAGTAATTAAAGCATTAAAATAGAAAAACAATTTGTAAATTTCACAAAGTAAGGTATTCATCATTCAATTTCTATTAATTTATCCAAATAAACAAACTGTTATTAAATTTATATATCTGCTCAATACCTCTTAACAAGATATTAATAAACCTTTCTTTTGTGTTCCATATATTAACACATAATTATGGGACTTTTCTTGAAAGAAAATAAATTTTTTGTTCTAATGTTTAAGGTTAACTTCCTTGGATTGAGATTATTATTATTATTATTTCTTTTTCTTTTTTAAATATGTATACATATAACTTAAAACACCATACATCTTTAACCCATGTAATGAGCTTTCAGCTAATGACTTCTAAACCAGTTGGTCTTAGGGCATTAGATGTTGAGACACCCCTATGACCTTAGTAACTCGGGTCGTAGATATTGATACATAGATATTGCAATGTTTGATTCCCTTAAGCTTTTCTCGTCAACCCATGTAACAAGCGTTGGGCCAATAGCTCCCAAGTCAGTTGACTTTAGGTTATTAGGTGTTAAAACACCCTTTCGGGCTTAATTGCTTAGGTTAGGAAGGCTACGAAACCAAACTTATCAACATTTTTATTATCATTATTTTTTTTATTATATACTATCCATTTTCCCTTAATTGTTACCTTTAACAAAAGAACAAAAATAATATAATAATCCAATATGCAACCCACAATCATATGTTAAAGTTTGTGTGTGTAAATTAAGATTTAAGAATACATGTTAAATAAGTATATGAGCAAAATTAAGTGATAGTAATGTGAGAGTTTGTAAACCTGAATATTTCAAGAAGTATTATGATAGACCTAATTAAGAATGGTTACTAAGATTTGTCTTAAGAGTTATAAAAAGATCTCCTTTACTCTGTCATCATAGTAACAATAATTTTGCACATACTTTATGAAATAAAAAACACAGTTAGTTTTTTTTTTAGCTACTACCCTCCCCCCCACCAAAACAAGACATTGCCCTCAATGTTCTAAGGTAGAAAGATAGAGTATATAAGATATCACTTGAAATAACAAACACTGACAAACCTGAAACACACTAAAACAAATATAAAAAAACAACAAAACACAATAATAAAACTAAAAGACATAAAGATTCATAAATGAAGACTCAAATCTAATCTAAGCTTTTTATAGCTTTCTTTAGATTACCAATTTATGCGACTCATGGAGAGATCAATTACAGAAATGAAATATTGTAATTGGTTAATCAATTGTTCAGCAGTAGCAGCAAAGATTGTGATTTATCGTGTAGAAGATGTTAGAAATTCCTGTTCCACAACATGATTGATTGATACTTAAAAGTGTATTTTTATCAAGGTTTTATATCATCATTTTGCACTTGAAGTATCAATAACTCCTTAACTAAAGCATGTTGTATAATAATATATCTAATAATACAAGATACCTTTTGATTAGTACTCAAAAGTGCATTTTTATCATG
>SRLM01000024.1:0-51908 GCA_015708895.1 Populus ilicifolia
TGAGCAAATATCATAACATCACCGGTCGGGATTCCCCAACAGTATGTGGTGTCCTCTCCGCTCTCTTGGTTCCACAGTGACTATTTTCTATTTTCTTGCATCTGCTGGCGTCGACTATAAGCTGTGGTAGCTAAAATCCGTCGTTTCTTCAAAAACTGAGACTATTGGATTCAAAGCATCAGGATTTGTAGCTAGAGACGAAAGAGGGCATCTATTTTAACAAACGCTTAAAGCATTTAGTAAATTCAGTGATTTTCCATGGGCATCATATGTGCAGTTTGGATATGAATCTAGCACTTAGGTTGCTAGGTACGATTACATTGGTTTGTCCATTTCAACAAGCAAATTGTAGCCATAAATATAAGCTCACCATTTTCAGAGAGGCAATCATTTCATACATCACCTTGTTGAAACCGGTCCCAAAGGAAGCAATTACAATTAACCAATTAAACTGACAACCGCTGGCGTAGTGACTAGATAGTTAAATCAAAGAAGTGACCCAAATCTCTACTACTAAAAGCGAAATAAGGTGCTAGCATCAAATTCAACCTTGCATGAGCACAATCATTAAAAGGAAAGTTGAAATAGAAAGCACAGCCATGACCTGCAGAATCACTTCCATCAAGCCACAGAGTTTGATCCTCTTACTCTTCAATCGCTCCCTCGCCAATTCCATCTTCAGATCGCTGATCTCTCTCATCATCATCACCTTCTCCTGCAACGAGTTCCAATAAAAACAAACACGTAGGATTTCGAAGAAAGATTAAAAATAACAGAATGACTTGATTGAGATAGACAGGGAGAGTGTGTTTTTAACCTCTCTCTGGTCGTCGATTGAGGTTGTAAAGTGGCGATTTGGGAACGATTTGAGCAAGGAGAGAAGAATGGCAGCTTTGGCACATCGAATGGCGACTTGTGATTTTAGAGGTTTGTCTTTGCTCTCCATCTTCTCTGCTCCTTCCATCCTGAATCTGATCTCTCGCTCTCGCTCCTTTCTTGCTTTTGAAAACAAGAGGTGATTCTTCCTTTTGAAAATTTGGAGGGAATGGATCGAGTGTACTTTGATATACAAAGGCGCTATCTCCTCGAGATTTTGAATCTTGATTTTCGAGAATAGCCGCGCAGCAAGCATGCTGCCTGTTAAGTAATCAACAAATTGGGCTTGTCCCTGATTCAGCCCATGTTCTCATGGAAAAGGCCCAGTGACTTACTGCCAGAGTTTGCGCAATTTGTTTTTTTAATCAACGTATCCATCATTTAAAAAGAAAGACTTAGTATTAATATACAAAAATATGTTTGATGATATACCCATACCATCAAGAAAAACGAACAACAGCAAACTTCATATATATATATATATATTGGTTTTCACTGCTGTGGAGGCATAAAAAAGTGGTCATTTTTTGTACTGTTGTTTGTTAATTTCTTGTTTTTATTTATTTATTTATTTATTATGTCTTCTTAAAATTGTTTCAAATATTTAAATGAAAGGAAAGGCAATGGTAGCAAAAACAGCCAAACACACTACTTGAAAAAAAGGCAATGGTAGCAAAAACAGCCAAACACACTACTTGAAAAAACTTGCTTCCGCGGGGGCTAAAAAACAACATCTAGCCATTAGAGTAAGGGATTATGATTGTACATGTATTTGAGGAGTCCTCGTGTTTTCATTTCTAGATATGAAATGGATTTGACATCCTCTGACTCAAGAATTTTTATACTCGAATTTATATGTAAATAATTATTATATTTATAATTCTTTAATATATATTGTAAATAATTTTTCTTTGATAAAAACTAGTATAAATAATTAAAAATTATAAAAACTGAAAAAACTCAATGAAAAATAAATAGATAAAAAATACCTTCTTTATTTTTCATGGGCCTCAATTGCCATTCTTAATTGGAGGACAGCCCGCTCATTCTCCATGAATTGTTACTCTTGAAAAGACCCGGCACTAGAATGGTCGGCCGGCAATATGCGGATGACATGCTAATAACAATTTCAGAGGTCCCTCTCTTCCAACCCATGGGTTAATTCTAGGATTTGCGTTTGCATGTATTTGATAATGAGCTCCTGGACATTCTTCTTTCGAAGGGGGGCTCCTCATCCCCTTCTTGGTCACGCTCTGCTCCACGAGCTTCTTTTATCGTGGTTTGTTAGCGCACACATCATCAAATAAATTTCCTTCCACAAGATTCTAGCACACAGCTGATAATAAGCCTGAGATTATTGTGCTCTGATAAGAATTGATATAAGAAAAGGTTAAAGAAAACAATTAAATAAAGAACACATAATATTTTATGAGCAAAAAAGAATAAAGATATTATGAACTCTAAATCCACAAATTTATTATCTCTAACTAATAATAAGGAAGTATGTTTCCTTATCATATGTACAAAGCTTTAAATATGCTAGAAATACAAAACAAAAACCTAATATTATAAAAGAAAGAAGCATAAGATTTAAAAATAACAAGAAAAATTATAAAAATTACAAAATTAAAGGTCTTGATGAGATTTTTAATGTCTTAAAATCCAATGATCCACACAGCAACAAAAAAACTATTAAAAAAATAATATCTAAAAACTCCTATAAAAATTTAGTATTATCTAACAGTCATATTAAAAATTATAATTATTTTTATTTATCATTTAATCTGATATAATAAAATCTACTTTTAAAATTAAATTTATCATAAATATATTTACTAGTCATCCATGTAATCTTTCTAAAATAAATTATTATCTAATTGTGGGATACATCATAATTTATCTAAACTAAATTTTCATCTATTGTGAGAAATATACGCTTGATTGTTCAGAAGTAACTATTGACATAGGTAGAATTACATCAAGCTATTTGGCTAATCAAAAGGCAGTAGAAGTCTGATTAACCGTTTTGGGCTGGTACTATTCTACTAATTCTCTCATGATCGTAGAATAGATCCTTTGTCGTCTTTTGTTGTCGCTCTGGACAAGGGAACCGATATTGCAGTATTCTCTTCTGCTAGTCACAACAGGAATATGGGACTCATGGTGTAGTGATGCTGAAATTTACTTCTGCAATCGAGCCTTTTCTCAGTCGATCAATGTGTTTTGAATAGCATGTCTAGGACTCCACATCACTAATTTAGTGCTGGTGTAAATTCACAGTTGTGCTAGTGATTTTCTTTGTATAGAAATAAGAGGTTTAGCTGGTTCTTTTAAGTTCCAGCCCATGCCACTCCTCTGGTCTCAATATGTGGATTCAAGTCCAAGCTAGCTTGTACTTTGGAATTGAGATCATAAGCCGAGCACGGGAAATATCCTCCAACCAAGCAATTCTGTGCTAGTTTACGAAACATGTGTCGTCGTGCATCAGAGTTTTGTTCCAATTTTCTGAGGAGGTACTTGAAAGATGAATGCATCAGAATTTCTAGGCCTCTCCCGATGGATAAAATGCGTTGCTGTACAATTTATGCGAATTCTTCTAATTTCCAACAATTGCTTTTGTGCCAGTTTCCTCTAGGCGAAGCAGCACTAGCTAGGTTGATTATATAATCGTTGAAATCATAATGTTGGATCGGAAGTGTAGGGGTCACGGAGACGAGATGCTTGAGCAAATCCTACGTCTTTATCATGGTCTAAGAGCATCTCCAATCGGAGAGGCAAATAAGAAAGCAAAGTTAAAAATATATTATTTTAGCTTTTATTTTTTTTATTTGTCATTCCAGCACAGCATGTAAAAGAAAAGCTAAAGTAACTGCTTAATCTGGAAAGAGTTATTTTTACATGTTTCTGTAGAAACAGTCAAAATAAAAATTAACATTGCCAACGACGGTTGGTCAACAATATTTTTTTCTTTTTAAAAACAAAAAAAATTGTTACTTTATATTTTTGTTATGGATTTTCGAAAAATAATTTTTTATTTATGTTGTTATTTTTAATAAAATTAAAAGAAAATAATAATAGTAATTGATATTGATAAAAATATAAAGTAATATTTAAAATTTATTACTCGTTTATCTTATTTTCAATGTATACAATCAATAATAGTTTTTTATTATTAGAATACATATAATAAAAAAAATTATATTTATACTATTTAAAAAATCATTTTATTAATCTAATTTTTTAATTTAGCTTTTTGTATTGGAAATGTCTACGATGCACCAACTCCAGATGGAACGAAAGACGCACGTGTGCGCGTGCACGCACCTACACAATTTGAATCACCGAATGGTAGAGAGTAGTGATGACCCAACCACACAACATGAAGTCAAGTTGAATGGTGGAGTAGTTATGATCTTACCGAGAAAGAAAAGGAAACGTTGTAAAATTAGCAATAAACTAAAATTGTTTAGTGTTTCACTGTGCAAGTCCAAATTGAAATGCTGAGCAATTTTCTTCTTTTTTTTTTATTTTTTTTCATTTTCTATGCCTTTATGGTTTTTTTTGCTTTTTTCTTCGTGTATTTTTCTTTTAATGATTTTTTTTTAATTTAGTTTGTTAATGTTAATTTTTTTATTTAGTTATCAAATTTTCATAACATGAATCTTGAGTTTGACGGATTAACCTGATTTGATGAGTTAACCTGAATTTTTTTCTTTTTAATTAATAATATATACTAAAACTGTTTAGTGTTCCACTATGCAGTCCACACTGAAACGCTAAGCTATTTTTTTAATTTTTTTTTATGCCTTTATAGGTTTTTTTTCTTTTAATGAATTTTTTTACTTTAGTTTGTTAATGTTAATTTTTTTTTGTTATCAGATTTTTATGACACGGATTCCGGGTTTCACGAGTTAACCCGGAGCTTTTTTTTGCTTTTTTTCTTTTTAGTTAATTTTTTTTCTATTTAATTATCAGACTTTCATGACACTTATCTCGGGCTTGACGGGTTGACCCGTTAATTTTTTTCTATTTAGTTATCAAACTTTCATGACATGAATCCCATATTTGACGAGTTAATTTGATTTGAAGGATTAACCCAGTTAATTCAGATTTTTTTTCTTTTTCTTCATTAATTTTTTTAATTAATCTATTTAATTATCACACTTTTATGACATGACATTGCAGCTAAACCTACATTCAGGACTCTTGGGTCCGGTGTTATAACCAAACTCACTTAAATTTAAGTTATGTAAGTTTAATATTATTATTATTATTATTATTATAAATATTACTCTTNATACTCTTAGATTTTAGCCTTTTTTGATATTTTTTATACATGAAAAAAAATAACTCGAGGCGTGTGCCTTTGTTTTTTTTTTCTCCTTTCCTTTTTAAGCCTTTTACTGTGGATTACACAATACAGTTCACAGTGAAAAAGCTGGTGTTTTTAGTTTTTTTTATCTATTTTTAATTATTTTTTTAATTTAGTTTTTTAATATTAAATTTTTTATATTTAATTATCAGACTTTCATGACATGGATCCCAGGTTTGACGGGTTAACTTAGTTTATTCATATTTTTTTCTTTTTCTTCATTAGTTTTTTTTTCCTGTAGGTTTTTTTCTCTTTGCCTTTTTCCTTTTTAATTAATATATTTTTTTAATTTTTTTAATAATAAATTATTTTTCTATTTAGTTATCACATTTTCATGACATAAATTTCAGGTTTGATGAGTTAACTTAATTTGACAGGTTAACCAAGTTGATTCAGATTTTTTTTCCTCATTAGTTTTGTTATTCTGATTTTATCTTTTAATATTGTATGCAATCCACAGTGAAAAGGCTAAAGCCTTTGATTTTTTTTTGCTTTTTTTTTATATCTTTCACTGTGGATTGCACAGTGTAGCCTGTGGTAAAAAAACTGATTTTTTTAATTTAATTTGTTGATATTATTTTTTTTATTTAGTTATCAGACTTTCATTACACGAATCTCAAATTTGACAGGTTAACCTAGTTAATTTAGATTTTTTTTCTTCATTAGTTTTTTTTTCTTATAAGTTTTTTTTCTTTTATTGTTTCTTTTTATTTAATATTTTTTATTTGATTTAGTTTATCAATATTAAATTTTTTTCTATTTAGTTATCAATTGATGCCTTCAATTTTTTTTTTGTTTTTATGGCTTTGACTGTGGACTGCACACTAGACTACAGTGAAATAGCTGTTTTTTTTATTTTCTTTTTAATTATTTTTTTTATTTAATTTAGTTTGTTAATGTTTAATTTTTTTTTTATTTTGTTATTAAATTTTCATGATATAGATCCTGGGTTTGACGGGTTAACCCAGTTAATTTTGTGTTAACCTGCTAACTTTTTTCTTCTATTTAGTTATCAAACTTTTACGACATGAATTTAAGATTTGATAGGTTAACCTGATTTGAAGGGTTAATTTAGTTAATGCAAAATTTTTTCTTTCTTTTGGTTTTTTCTAATTAATCTATTTAATTATCACGCTTCAATGACATGAACTTGCAGCTAGACCCACATCCAAGACTATTGGGTATGGTATTACAGTCAAACTCACTTAAACTTGAATCATGCAAATTTAATATTATTATTAATATTATAAATATTACTCTTAAGTCAGGCGTTACAACCATATTCAAGACTCTTGGGTGTAGCTTTATAAAAAGATTTAATATTTTTAAATTTTAATTTTTTTAATATTTTTTATACAAATCATTGACTCGCGACATCACACGGGTCATATAATTAGTAGTTGTTACTAAATAAGGTAAACGTTTTTCAACATAAAAATATATATTCAAATGATAATAGCATGAATTGATTTGGGATAATTTAATTAACATTATTAGAAATATAAAATTGAGATAACTCTAAAAAAAAAATAATTACAAAACTCAAGAATTAATAATTTAAAGTTAAAAGATGAGAGTTCAAAAAAATAATTTTTTAAAAACTAAAATAAATATTTTTTTTAAATAAAATAAATAAACTTAAACCAAGCTAGATTTTGAAACCAAGACCTGTCCCGTGAAATCACAATTAACTTTGTAGAAGATAGGCATGACAAACAACAGAGCAAAATTTTTAATTATAAAAAAGTTAAAATGAAAATAAATAATAATTAAAATAATAAAAATTAAATCTAGTAAAAAACTAAATAAAGAATAATTAGAGATTAAATAGAAATTTTTTTTTAAAAAAATAATATTAACAATCAAAAGAATAAAAATAAAAATTAAATATATAAAAAAATTAAAAAAAATCCAATAATTGTTGAACAATCACTAATTGAACCACGCGCACCAGCTCATCAGCTGAATCATCATGGAATTTTTCAGGTGACACCTTAGTTGGCTGTTTTTTTTTTATTTACGTGTGGTGTCTGGGTCAGCTTACGCGCATCACGACTAATTCACACGGTTCACTGAATATCTTGCAAGCCCAGTGAACAGGTAAGGCACCGCGGGGGTGACAGATGTGCATGGTAAGATTTGAACTCATGTGCTGAGGAAGGGGACAAGTTCCTCTCACCACTGGACTTAAACCTCACTTGCTAGTTGGCTGTTTATAGTCGTTGAATGTTGTTACATATGTTATCCAAATGAGCAAACAATTTTTTTTATAAATTTTATTTTTTAAAAAAGATTAATTTCTCCTTCATGTAAACTTAAAAGAAAAAAGAAATGAAAAAGCCCATTATCTAATGTTTAGTATTTTTATTCTTGTAAGAGTATTTAAGCCTTTTAACTATTTAAAACAAAAACAGACCGAGAAGTCATTGTGAGCATGACCATTGTTTTTTTGTAAGAGCAAATTAATAATTACATTATATAACAAAATTGTAAAGAGACCAATTTACCTCATTCAATTTTGAAATATCAATTGAACCTTATGAAGATTATTTTGCTTCTTAGTCTGCTTTTCTTTAGCTGTCACTCGTAAAGAACCGAAAAGTCATCACATTGCAGCAATTCAGGTGAAATATATATGCCTTCACCGTCAATCACTTGTATACCACCCTTAGTTTTTTTTTTTTTTTATATATATATATATATAATGGGATTCTAAATTAATCACAAGGGTACTCCATTGAATTTAATCTGAATCATAAACCAAGAAATGGCGTTTTGCTGATACAGAAGGACAATCCAAAGAATCCCGCACGCAAAGCATTAGGCATTAGGCTGTAGCAGATCAAGTGAATTAGAGTTTCTTATAGTAGGATTCAACATATCTTCTCTAGTACCATGCACCATATAAATATCCGATCCCTCAAAGTTAATTTGTAAATTAATTAGAACATTTGTATATTCTCATAGTTTTTTACATCATACAAGTTAAATAGTCCCCCCACGTACTAATAATACTCTCTCTCTCTCTCACACACACACAGAGCAGTTATTTTTCAATAGAGACCGAAAGAGCTGTCGGTTATTATGTAGCGATTACTCTAGCTAGATGCACGATCCTAGCCCTTAATTTATTTCATGTTGATGAAGGGAATTAAGGAACTCCATCAAGTGTTTAGCATCCTAAAACTTCAAAACTGGCTTTGATTTTTTACTTCCTGAAAATTAATTAGCAAAAGAGGCTAAGCCTTTGCTTGAATAGTTTAGGAGGGCTTTGCTCTAGTGGATGCAGGAATTTGCAGTTAGGGCAGGTAGGAGAGGACCTGCAAAGCATCACCAACATGTGGCACTTTGTGCAAACTGTCGCTAGCATTTCCTGCTGATCCTTTTCAAATGCTGACCACGATGGACGCCGTGTTAGTCCTCCTGAACTCCCGTTATCTCTGCTAGATTCCTTGAACAAATCACCAAAAGTCCGGATGGAGCCACCAGGATTCTGCTTTGTAATATGGTCGTGTGTATAGCTTTTCCTTTGTGATTGATCGTATGGTAGGTTTAGCTCAAGTTCTAAGCTCATATCACGATCAGGACTTGGTGGCTCGGGGCTTCTCCTTGGATCTCTTGATGTTCTCTTATGGGTCCTTGTATTATAGAAATGTATCTGCCCTGACTGCATGCAAAAGCAGATGACGAGGTCAAGAGTCTAACTAAAGTTCAGTACTAGAGTTTAACATTTAGTACACACATGTATCATGATCCAACAAATCATACTATACAATACCTGAATATCGAGGCATCTTTGCCACTCCAGAGGTAATGGAGTCTCAAGGTGCAGCTCGATTTCAAAGAAGGATTTTCTGCTTTCAATATTTGATCTTTTCTCCAGGATCCCTTCAGTTTGCGGATCTTCCAACTTTCTCTTCTTTGATGAATCATCAAGCCCCGGGATTAACTTTTTCCCGTTTGGAGATGGGAGTGCTTGAAAGGAGAACATGGCTTCTATTCAAAGGAACTCAACTTTCTCTCTCACTTCTAAAGTGAAGTGATCAATATGTGAAAGGTTTGGGTAGTTATACGGGCTGAGTTTGCCCTGTTTGGTCAGTCACATTACTGCAAGGGAGAATCTAATAGGGCAACTTTGAAGGCAAAGGGCCTAGTGCATGACGTGCTATCCAAGTTGGCTCTTTGGATTACTAAACAACTCCTTAATAAAGGCCAAGATGTGAAAGGATTTGGACCTAACCAGCGCTTCTAGGCCATTTAAGCAGACCCTTAACCTTGGTGTGCCATCATCGCAGTGCACATAAATTTTTCGATGGACCATGATACAGCTAAGTCACACTGAATCATGCATTGGTCATCATGGGTTGAAATTTTTTATGTTTGGGCATACAAACTCCTGGCTGCTCGAAGGACAGCGATTTACCGCAGTGGCACCCAATTTAATTACATATGGAAAAATAACCATATGAAGAAGCTATATATATTCGTTGTTGGAGCCAGAACTAGCTATGATCTTGATATATAGTAATTAGTAAGCCAAGCTGAAAGCAAAAGCCAATATTAAGACGAGCCATGGGTTAATTAATTTCTTGGTACTGATCCTTAATTAGATGCGGTGAGGACGCACTGAAGGAGGGGGGTGTTGTGGAAAGGATGTATTAAATGCGGGGAGTCTGTGTACAGTTGAAGAAGGTCTTTAATGCTTATGGATCTTTAATAGATCATAACTCCAACTTCCGCGATAGGGTCGCTCAAAACAGCTAAAACTTTTAAAGCCCTCAACACCCTCCTCAGCTATATTTTTAAACTTCCCATGAACAAACGCTTTTAAAGCTCTTAACAATCTCAACCATAGAAACACCCGTGTATTTTTTATTCTATTTTGCAGGTGTTTTTAAAAATAATTAATTTTTTATTAATATTTTTTAGATATTTTTAAATTATTTTAATGTATTAATATTAAAAATTAAAGAAATATTATTTTAATATATTTTAAAATAAAAAAATATTTTAAAAAACTACTATTATCACAATACGATGCAGTTAAAGATATGTGGAGTTAGAAATTCATTAATAGCATCCCCCGGTCCCACCTTTTAAATCCTTTCCAACAATATCAAATCCTCATTATTATTTTTTCTTTTTAATTTTGGAGCAACAATGCATATAACTAATAATAGGTGCATTCCAGGACTTGACCTAACGGTGGAAAAGTCTTGTCTCCTTCCATTGCACCTGGGTTCGAGTCTTGGCGTGCACGCTTGTCACCCCCGCAGTGCCTTACATGCCTACTGGGTTTGCAGGGTATTCAGTGGGCCGTGGGGGATTAGTCGTAGTGCGCGCAAGTTGGCCCAGACATCCCACGTAAATCAAAAATAAAAATAAAAAATAATAGGTGCTAATGAATTATTTAGGTACTGATAAAGTGATAAAGTAGTAAGAATTTAAAATTAAAGATTTATTTTTTTTATAATTTTATATTTAAATTTTTAGTTGTTTATATAATAGTCATTAAAAATTTATATAATAGTTAATTTCATAAAATTAATTGTAATTGTAATGTGTGAAAACTAATTTATCTACCCGTGTTAATTAAAAAAAAGAACATTTATTAATTGCTTAGACGTGGTTATATACACATGGTTGCGCGCGCGAAAGATGATTTTTTTTTTTTTGGTTTAATCGAACCATGAGATATAGCAAGCTCATGATTTTGTTTTTCTGAATAGACAAAGGCGGATCGAACTGATCATCCTTTTGTTTCTGTCAAACCATTGTTTACGTCTTGAACTCACCCTTGGTGTAGCGGTTTTCATTTGCATTCCTGACACAAAATCAAGGAGAGAAAAGGAATAGAAAAGAAATATTTTTCAGGTAATAGAGAAAACATCTAGATTGTGTGCATGCATGGTTAAGCTTGAGTCATGTCCCTGGCCAAATTTCGCCAGCCTAATATAAATTGGAGAGGGACTCTCTCAAATGGACAAAGATGCTTCATCACATAAATGCATGCCTGCCTTCTATAAGTTTGATATCAAAAAAATTAAACTAAATTCAAATAAAAAAATAAAAAATAAATTAAATTAGAGAAAACGAGCTAAAGTTAAAAAATAAAAATAAAATAATTTAAATTGATTTTTTATAAAATAATCAAACATAATTGAAACAAGGCAGTTTAAATTGATTTTAACTTCTTTTTTTTTTAAAATAGTTTCATTATTTTTTTATAAAAACCAAACTGGATTAAACCAAAAATATTCATCCCTATAAATAAACATTAAAATCTAAAAATAAAAATATTTATTCTTGATTCTATACGATAACCAGCAAAGATTGTAAATCTACCTAAGTTGTTCAGAGAGTCCACCTGCCTTCATTAACTAACTAATTGAATTCACTTTAAATGCAGAATTCAAGGATGACCGTTGAATCGAAACACCAACACCTCGCTTTCCTCATCACGTTCTATCTGTTAAATGTTCTCAATCCACCTCTTCTTCGCTTCATTTATGTTTTTGTTTATGTCTATCTCTCGATCTCCCCACTCCCCCCTCTCCAAGTTCTTCAAAGATCTATTTTACTTCATCGGGATAATGAGAACTGTCAGAATCTATTCTTATAACCATTAAATTATCAGTGTAAAATACTTCCAGAAAAAAAGACAAAATCGAGGTACGATGTCACTTACACTTGGTTAATGTACGTACTGAATTTATTAACAGCGAAATTAAATCTAAAGTGCAAATGGGCTGGTTTTTCTAAATTCCATTGCACGAGAGTGCCCAAATTAGTTTCTCAGTCCAAATAAAGAGAAATCATCACATGTTTTTGGTAAACTTGTATATTCGATTTTTAAGTTTAGGTTTCATTCTAAAGATTTAAAATTTGTGATGGGTGTTTCATGTTCAACTTTATATATTCTATATTGTTTAAAAATTGTGATTTTAACATGTCAAAATGGGATCCATCATGAGAGTTGATGACATGTTTTGCTGCAGTATTTTCTTTTATTTAGAATTTGCCATTACACAAAATTTTCTTATGAATTCTACCATTTTATTATATATTTTGTTAAGGTTTCTTCCCTTTTGTTCTATTCAATTCTGTTAAATCATGTGATTCGTGCAAAAAATACGTGCGTTAAACAGTTAAGATCATTACTTGAAAAAAGATTTTATATACATACATGCATGCATACATACATACATATACATACATATATATATATATATATATCTTATGGTATACCTTGGGGTATATGGATAGCAAGAAATGATTTGATATTTAATGGTCGAGCTTCTATCTGAGATAGGATTTTTTTATCTCATTTTGCATCGATTGGTTTTGTGGTTGCTGTCAAAAAATGAAGAATTTTTTTACATGGGACTTGACTTTATTTGTAATGTTGAGGGTACTTTACTATGGACTAACAATGAAAAGGGGAGGGCTTCGTTGCATCTGATTCATTAATTTCTTGGTACTTGACTATGGAGGTGGTGATTTTTTGGGGTTATTGTTGCATCTGTTCATAGATTATCTATGGCATAAGTTTGTGGGGATCTCAGCTCATGTTTTATATGCTACTTCTTAAGGTTTAGCTGATTTTGTTTTTGTTTTTGTGTTTGTGACAGGAGTAAGAGAAGCCTTGCTTTTACTTCTTCTTTTTTCTTCTTTAATTTGTATTTTTTTGTTTTTTGTAGTTAGTTTTTGGATGACTATCTAATCAAATACACAATGATTATTAAAAAAATAAAATTAGCTTTACTAAAAATTAAAAAAATAAGTTTTTGTATTTTTAATAAATATGGGTTTCTTTCACTATTTTTTCCTTTCTCGGTTTTTTTTTATCATATTCTATACTTTAATTTAATTTATCTTCTTTCATGCAAAATATTTGTAATCAAGTTCTTGCCTACAAAAAAATCCATTTGATTGGGGTTCTTACCCGTCTTTTTAAATTGGCAATTTATTAAGAATAAAATCACAATCATGATGAAGAGATTCATCGAGTATTTTATCATTATCCTTGCTGTCTGTGTGTGTGAAATTTAAGCTTGGAGCCCATCGCGATGCTTGGTGTCACAGGAAAAAGAAAACGGTGAACTACTATAATGACTTAAATGTTTAAAACTATTTATACAATAAATAGAGAGAGGGCTTTGTGATACTTTACACAGAGAGGTCTATTCTAATACTTGTGTCTCTCACTCTTTGATCATTCATTACAGTTTCGTCGATTATATTAATTTGTACGACACCTTCCGCTAAACCTACATTCCATGTAGCTAGCGACTGTGGAAATTCATTTAGCGACATGGATCATTAACTAATAGACTCTGCAATCATGCATTTATTTATTTTTAGCCTGTTTAGTCGAGGTAATGACTATATTTTAAAATATAAATTGTTTTAGAAGTATATTAAAATAATTTTTTATTTTTAACATATTAAAATAATGTAAAAATTAAAAAAATAATTTAAAACAAAAAATAAAAATATTTAAGTTTTTTTAAAAATATTTTTGAAATAAAAAAACAAACTTATGGTTACTTTTCTTCTTCTTCTTCTTCTTTTTTTTTTTTTTTATGATCAAGATATATCAGGTGGGTCCGCTTGTTCCAGTACAAACTACAGCGCCTGTGCAAGTTGTGCAGACGGTAGGTGGTGCATTTTTATTTAGTTTTGCCATAAAGAGGGTAATAGATATTTTAAATTCAGGAATATAAAGAATCGAGAGGTGTGTCAATATGTTCATATCCTTGTCATAACTTCCCTGTACGTTCCAAAACTTTAAGATAAGAAAGGTTTTTAAAAAAAATAAAAAAATTGAAAAACATTAATTACAGGCAGGTTAGATTTTAAATTTAATTGACATCAACCCTTATCAAAATTGCCTTTGATCTATCATCCAAAATATAATTATGCATTTGAATGCACGAGCATTGTTTTTGTTTTAAAAAAAAAACAAGTTGCTGCATGCATGCATAATTTATGTTGTTTTGGACATAAAACCGTCGTTGAAGATTTAACTACATACTTAGGTTAACATTTTAGCTCATAAAAAGGTTACCAACTAAAATACGAGGTCAAAGTGAACTATATGTGTGTTTGAGTTGGTTATCACTGAATATTTTAGCCACCACTATATATATATATATATATATATATCCACAACTACAACCACACAAATTTAGCTGAACTTCTAAACTAAAGTACTAACCTTAAATTAATTTTTAATCCAATTTTGAAACTAAACTACTAAATATACTCTCAAATTGTTGTCATGTTTAGTAAGATTATTCTTGTCTTTAAAAGTCTAAAATAGTATCTAGGATAGGGATCAGATTTTAATTAAAGATTCATACTTTAAAAATTTTGATATTTTAATACTTCAAATTTTTAAAATAAATATTAAATATAAAAAGCACAAATAAATTAAAATAAAAATCAAATAAAACACATCAAATTTATAATAATTCAAATAATTATTTACTATTACTTTTTAAATCATCTCATCGATCAAATATTCATTATAAAAGAATATTACATGATCAAGTTCAACACAAAATATTACATGCCGCAGTAGGGTTTCATTCAAGTATTAAATATAATTACATGCACATTACAACCACATTCAATCCCCAAATAATATGCAATAATATCACAAACACTACCTTAGATATGGTTAACCGTAAAATCTAAGTGTATTGTACATTCATTTATAAAAAATAAATAAAAACTTAATAAAATTGACTTATTATAAACAAACATAAATTAAATAAAAAATAAAAATATTTTAAGAAGATAAAAATTAAGTAAAGAAAACTTACCACTTAATAACTTTAGTGAAGATAAGCTCAAAGAGACTGTTCATAAAATAAAAAATCTGGAAACTATTACTATCTATTACATCATAATCATTATTAATATTATCATTATCATAATAATTATAATTACTTCTACATATATTATTACTATTATAACTATCACTATAAATATTATCATCATAACTACTATTATCATTATCACTATCTTAATTATAAACATCATAAATTTTAATATCATACTATCATCAATAAATAATATCATCAATTAGTACTCTACTGGTTATCAATTACACATTAATTTAGAGGTTTTCCTAAATTTTCAACAAAAAACCATAAAATACTAAAATTTGTTGGGACCTAATTAATTATTTATCATTTCTTAATTCACCTTAATTAATAGCTTTCAATTATTATCAATTCCACACAAAAATCAACTTCTCTAACCATAAAATTGAAAAAAAAAATGGTACCCACTAAATTACTTATAGTTTCTTTAATTCTAAAAATTTAAGTTATAAAATCATATTCAGTTTCATCAAGTGCCAAATTAAATTTATTTTTTTAAAATTTCAAATAAATTCTAAAATACAAATCTTACGTTAATATAATAAAATTATTAATAATAAATAAATAAATAAATACAAATGCAAACTACAAATTCAACAAATAAATTTCAATAAATCAAGTTTAAATATAAATGGGTGTTACAACAAAAATAAATAGTTTTCTTATTTGGTGGAGTGAAACATGACAATAAAGGAAGAGAGGTTGCAAAGTACTGGTGGATTGGGGTGGCTGGATTTTAGAGAGGAACTATAAAAAATTAGAAGAAATTGAGTTAGGGGTTTGAATTGAAATCAAAGAATTGAAGAAGAAAAAATGAGGGGGAGAGGATTTTTGGGTTTTAATTCCTTTTAAAATCATCAAACAATATTATATCGATAATTTGACATTTTATAATTGTTGATAGATTTTTTTTAAAAAAAAATTTTATTGTTGTTTTCATTGAAAATTATATATGGAAATTTTTCATTGCAATTTTTTATCGGTGGAATATTTTTCATTGATGTTTCTTTCTTTTTTTTTTAATTTTCTAATAGTGTTTCTAATGGCACATGTTAATTTAGCATGTGTTTGTCGATGTATGAAAAAACAATTGCGCAAATATTTATTTTTAATTCTTTCATTTGTCTGTGTGCTTGTTTATGATACGTACGTGTTGCTGAACTTTCCAGTAAAGAGGCAGGCTAAAACAAACCAGCATGGATAATGAAAGGTGCAGGTTTCTCGATGACTTGGCCTTTACGCCCAGACTTAATGTTTTCAGGCGCTGGTTTACATCTGAGGTATTCGATGCTTGGGTGTTGATTTGAACTTGGCATTGGCTTTTTTGTTTTTTAATAATTTATTTAGGCCTCCATCCTTATTGTTTTAAGCCGTTTTTGCACTTTTCGCTGCTGTTTTCCCTGTGCCTAGGTTCCCTATTTTTCTAGGGATTCCCATCTATCGTCAAGCGCTGGTTGCGACGATGTTATGTTGTGGTGACCTGTTTTCAATGTGATTTATGCTTTGCCTTGATGAAATTTTGTTGCTGCCTTCCTCTCATTTGTTTCTGCATATGTCAGCTAAACCAGAGGGGAGCTAATTAAATTTATATGTTTGCTGTGTTGTTTTTGACAAGGAGATCAATTCATGCTCTATCGCACATCGCACATTGTGCTGGTTTAGTTGAGCTGATTTCACGTTGAAACAGGTATTGTTTGCTCAGCAACTTATCCTAACCTTGGTGCTTTTGAAGGTCTGCAGCGACTATCTGTTCGTTTGCCCTTCTGTCATTTCCTCAGCAGCTTTCTTCTACCCCTCCTAATTACTCTTTATTATTTTGCATAACATTGAATTATCTATTTTGATAAAGCATAGATTATGTTTGTTATCTGCCACTATTGTTGTTGATCTTCACGTTTTCTTCACAATTTGTCTTCCAACTAGTACTGCATTTTTTATATTATCACTTACCAAGTTTTTCCTCCCCTCAAAATCTTATGGTGCTCAGGAGTCATCTCTCCTCCCTGCAACCTTGTTACATCATAGTTACTACATTAAAGCATGCCACTCTTTGTTTTGCTCTCACACGTCTCTTCTTACAGGAAAAAAAAAAAAAAGTTGCACACAAAGGAATTAACAATTTCTTGTCTCTCAGCTGTGATCAAGAGTGTTACTCGGTTTTTTGCATTTTTTTTCTTCCTACACCATCGTTTGAAACTGATTCAGTGCACGATTAGGCTCGCAGCCCTCAGCTTATTGTTCAACTTATCTAGTACCACCCTAATTTTTTTATGACAAAATTACGAACAAAGGTGCCTTTCCTTTTTTTCTGAAATTTCTACAATAGTTTGCGAAGTACATTTCCAGCTAGGAAACAAGTGCCAAGCTAAGTCCAAATCTTATTCTACCTAATCCCTTGACACGAAACATTGACTGGTTTGAATTCAAAGAATTTGATTACGAGACCCTCCGCTATCTTCGAAGGCCAGACCTTTAGGTCTCTAAAGTCTAATGTGATCATTATCAATCAAATTCAAATTCACATTCATCTTCTTGACAACAGAACTCCCATGGAGCAGTACCACCGCATTATCCAATTTAAGCCATAAATTTCAACACCTAGCTACAACTGCCCTCCAACAAATCGACGCCAGTACCAGTGCTTCATCCACACCTCATCCATTTTTTCCAAAGGAATTCCTCTTGTCTCCGGCAAAAAAACCACAACGAAGACCGTCATCACAGCAATCCAACAGCCATAGAACAGAAATAGGCTGTGTTTGAGGTGACATAGCATGGTTAAGAAGAACTGTGATAGTACAAACGTAACAGAGAAAGCCACGGCAATATTTATGCTTACTCCCGTGGCTCGAATTCTCATAGGGAAGATTTCACTAGGAATGAGCACGGTTAGAGGATTCCAAGACCAGCCGAAACCAGCAGCATAGATGCACATGAAAACGAGTAACAACAGGTCATAGCCCTTGGGGATCTTCTCGGTCCCTGCAGCACCTGTTGCGATATAAAGCAGTATAGACAACGCAACCTTCATAAAAACGCCACAACATGCATAAATAAAAATGTTAGAATTTGACTTAAATTAGACCAATGTTGTGCGTATGATATTTATATGGCTACATTTTTTTTGTTAATTAGATTCATACCTGACATATGAACATTTGAATTCCACCAATTATGAATAATAATCTTCGACCATAACGATCCACCACAACCGTCGACACAAGGATTGAACCAAGGTTAACTGCACCTAGAACAATTGCTGCAGTTAAAGCGGAATCTTGTCCAGAGCCAACTGATGAAAAGACAACTGGCGTATAGAATGCCACTACACCAATCCCAGTGAATTGTTGAAAAAAGGGAATGGCGATTGCCATCACTAGATGTGGTCTATTACGCCTCTCAAATATAGTCTTAAGTGGTTCGTGGGCAGCTTTAGCGAGTTCACTAGAGTTAACAAGATCAGCTAGTTCATCGTCCACGTTACTTTTATTTCCTCGGATTTTAATCAGAGACTGCCGAGCTTCTACGAGTTTGTCACGCTCCACTAGGCTGCTGGGCGTGTCTAGGATGCAGAGTGCACTTATTGTCATTATAGCAGCGGGCACAGCAGCAAGGCCGAGGGATAAACGCCATCCCCAGCTGTGCTTGGCCACGAAAAAATTTATGCAATTGGCTGATAACGCCCCAATTCCATTAAAGAATTGAAAGCCCGTGCTGAACGCACCACGCCATTTTGGTGGCGCCACCTCTGATAGGTAAACCGGAGTTGCCTTCATTTCAACACTTGTAATATTTTAGAAAATTTTGACAATATTTTATAAACTAATTTCTGATGTGCATATAATAGGTTTAATAAACTAATTTCATTTAATAACGATTCTCATGTTAAATGTGATTAGATCCGCACCACCTTGATTAAAGAAAAATTTAATACATGATGAGTGCCCTTTCAGTCAGTCAGCAAAATTTTGTAAGATTGATGGTATACCTAAATTATTATACAGAAAAATGTCTTTAACGATTTCGTTTTTAGGTTTCTGTTATCGGTTATCATGCATTAGAGGGGGTTCGATTATATTATAGGGCTTTTTTAACATTATTTTCAATTCCATATGAGAAAGTATTGGAAAGAGGTAGCCAACCTGGTTATTGAAACCAACCCCAAAGCCAAGCATGAATCTACCCAGAATGAGCATGAGAACATTTGCAGCCAAGCCGTTCAAGGCAGCACCAACAAAGAAGATGCAACCACCTAGCAGCATGACGTTTTTCCGACCCTTTGTAGTTATGAGGCGGCTAGCTACAGGTGATGCAACTAACCCTGCAATGTAGAGAGATGATGTGAATAATGTCAAGGCATGGCTGTCATACATACAGTACATGTTTGTGTTTTTGGCCTCTGCAGCCTGCTTCGCCACTGAAGGAAAGAATGTCTCAAGAAAAGATGGCATTGTGGTAACACCTCCTGTGAATTGACGGCATCATATTAATTAATAAATTTTGCTTATACGGAATAACTGCATAGCTCTTTCCAATATCCTTAATTTTCATTCATCATTTCAATTTAATTTTTCGTAGCCTACAGTACATGAGAACGATAATGCAAGCAACGCAAGATAATATCAAGATCAAGGTATTAGAGTGATATAAATTATATTTTGAAATTTTAAAATTTAATTTTTTTTATTAAAATTATTTCTTAATATATGATATGAAAATTTAATGATTAAATTGTTATAAGTTTGAATCTTATTATTTTAAGTTTATTTAAATTTATTAAAGGATAATATAAATTATATATTAAAATATTTTTTTAAAAAATGAAGTTTTTATACTAAGATAGTTTTTTTTTTTACATGAAACAATAACATAAATTTGTGTTTTTTGGTTTGATTCAAATTCATTTATAGTATTTGATTTGATTACTAATGAAATTAATTATATTATTTGATTTGAATTTAATTGATAAATAAGTTGAAAAGTTAGTTTTAATGTTGAATCCCTTTACTTTAAAATTGTAAATTAGAAGGGTGATCTCTAATTTATTTTTATTGTATTTTTAGAGATTAAGTTTTATTGAAATTCAATTATTAACAGTTAAAAAAATTAGGTTTCATTAAAACATCTAAATTGAATTCAATTTAAAAGATTTTAAACATGTGGAAAATAACAAGAAAAAAATATAAAACAGATTAATCTGTTTTAGATTTCATTAAAACATCTAACTTAATTCAATTTTAAAGATTTTAAACATGTGGAAAATAAAAAGAAAAAAAAAATATACAACAGATTAATCTGTTAATGGACATTCTAATGAACTCGAAAGAAAAAAACAAATCGATAAAGGACAGCAAATATCCACCCGACAACAATCCAAACCCAAGACCGAATTAGAATGCAAATTTTTTGACATGACAGAAGGATTGTTGTTCGCCTAGGAGAGAAGAAACAACTACGCAATAGGCACAATGAGCCTCCCAAATGGATTAAAATGAACATTTTAAGAAGTAAGAAGGATACATTACGTTTTGTCAGCAAACCATTTCTATCATGATTCCATGAATTAGTAGCTACCTTTTGTCAGATTGTGATTAATCAGAATATTCTGGATATCCCAGGTGCAAGAGGAACAGAATGGATGAGGGAATCACCGCCCTATGATTATAGTAACTTGAAGCCTTCACTTTGCAGGTTTCAAAGCTCTGGCCACATTCAGGTTATTCATTCCATTTTAACAGCTACGTGCAATCTTCAATTGGTGGCATTTATTTAACCAACTCATAAGCCTCATTTATTTGATCAATTAATGTAAAGAACGCTTGCCATACAATTACACAGGTACGTATAGCTAGAATTAGGTACCTGAAATTCCAATGTCGTAGCCAAAAATGAGGCCGCCCGATGCAGCAACGATGCATGTTATCAACACTGACAATGTTACCTTCCCAGAATTATTATTCCCGTCTAAGTTATTGGCATTCCCAATCTCAAGGGCAGCTGCCATTTCCTACGTACAGTTTAATCCTCAATTTCTTGGATTCCTAAGTAGCAGGAAAAGATATCAGAAATTTAATTGGAAAAACATAAGGGAAATGTTAAGCAAGAGCTTTAGCAACCAGATAGATCAGACATGCCATTGATTTAAAGAGACAGATCTGTTGCTTTCCTACAAGGGAGCCAGAACGAGCCTAACAGAATGACAGTTCCTTACTGCTGTCCTTAACAGCAAGGACGGACGTTGGAGACACCAAAAAAAAAACAAAAAAGGCCTGTAGTTTGTTGGCAAGAGTAGACTTGTGTTATTTTCTTCGGGCTAACGAGAAACAGACAGGCTATGTAACTGCTTGCGAACAAATCAGTCATGATTTCCTTGTCCGATATCGATGACATTATTTAATTTTCCTTTTGCCCAAACAGATTACATGGTTGACAAACCAATAATACCAGAGTCATCTGATGAATCAACAGCCTATTAGCAGTAGACCTAAGCGACGCCGTTGCACCTCTTTGTGTCCCGATAGTTTTTCTTTTGATTCTCATCCAATATTTGACCTCTTGGAAACAGTGTTTTTGGGCATCACCATCCACCCCGTACTTTCTGATGTAAAAGAAGGTTTCATTCTTTTCATAGCAAATGGCATTCGTAGAAGAAATTATATATATATAGTCAGAGAAAAACAGTGCATGTACAGAGCCCAGCCAGGTCTGAATGGTTGGCACTAAAGAGGTAAGCTGGGCTTGTTTTATAATTGGGCCAATAGGGTTTTTTTCAAACTCGGTTACCGGGAATCAGCAACAATAATGAATGAAACTCTCAGACCTTTTTTTTCGTTTACTAATTTATAAATTGTGCTCATATTTGTTAGATAATTATGAATTAGCCCTTGTGTTTTTGAAAAAATAATTAATTAGTCAACATGATTTTAGAAACAAAATATTTAATCTATGTGTTTTTAAGTTTATTCATAACTAGATCCCTTCTCATGGTTTTTTTTTAAGTCTGTTTTTTTCTCTACTGATAATTTTAATTTTTTATTTTAAAAATAAAGAGATAAAAGAAAAAGAAATACATGTTATGGAAATATCGATGAGAAAATAATGCAATTTTTAAGGCAGAGACTGTCCAACTAAACATGGTCAACAATAATAAAAGAGCTATTTAATTCATTATGATAAATTACAAGACTAATTTATAATTGTTTACCCACACTCTTGTCACCTGATCACCTCCTCCCCCCATCTATTGCTCAAGGTCCGGAGCAACGAAGCACTGCGTACTAGATGCAAAACATGTAATCTTACATGATACAAACTCTTACAATGCTTCAGAGATCCGTCTAGTAAGAGAACAGTGTGTAGGAGAAACGAGAACAGGATTTTACTATATGTTAATATTTCTTCCAGCATTCAATTGAGCAAATCTCAAAACCAAATTTTGTTAGGCTAGGATTTACCTCCCACTGCATCGAACAAACCGACCCCAATACCAGTGCCGTTCCCACACTTCATGCATCGAGTCCAAGGGAATTCCTTTAGTCTCCGGCAAGAAAAGTATGATAAAAATTGTCATCAAGGCAATCCAACCAGCATAGAATAGGAATGTGCCAAATTTGAAGTGACATAGCATTGTCAAAAAGGTTTGTGATAGCACAAATGTAGTAGCAAAATTCACAGCAACAGTTATGCTTTGGCCTGTTGATCGAATTTTCATAGGAAATATTTCACTTGGCACGAGCCAGCTCAGGGGACCCCAAGACCAACCAAAACCAGCAGCATAGATGCACATTAAAACAAGTAATAACACGCCGTGGCCCTTGGAGATCTGCTTCGTGCCTGAAATACCCGTAGTGACAGCCAGCACTATGGTCACCGCAACCTTCAAAAAATGCATCTTAAAATGTTAAAATCTTCCTTAAAACACTGTGCATGTGATTAAATAACCACTTTGGATGGTTCATACCTGACAGATGAACATTTGAATCCCTCCAATAATGAACAAAAATCTTCGACCATGCCGATCAACCATCCCCGTGGACACAAGGATTGAACCAAGATTAACTAATCCTAGCACAATAGCTGCAATTAATGCCGAATCGCTTCCAAAGCCAACTGATTGAAAAATAACTGGCGCGTAGAATGCAATGATGTTAATCCCAGTTAGCTGTTGGAAAAAAGGTATAGCAATTGACATCACCAGCTGAGGCCTATACTGCCTCTCCAATATGGTCAGAAAAGGTTCCTTTTTGGCATCTTTTGCCATTTCGTTGAACTTAAGAATATCAGCTAGTTCAGCATCCACGTTACTGTTGATTCCTCGAACTTTGGTCAGAGATTTTCGAGCTTGTTCAATCTTGCCACGCTCCACTAGGCTACTTGGCGTATCTGAGATGAAGAGCGCACCTATTGTCATTATAGCAGCGGGTACAACGGCAAGGCCGAGGGAGAAACGCCATCCCCAGCTATGCTTCGCCATTCCAAAATTTATGCAATTGGCTGCTACTACCCCAACGCCAATAAAAAACTGGAAGCCAGTGCTGAACGCACCACGCCATTTTGGAGGTGCTACCTCTGATAGGTAAACAGGAGTTGCCTTCATTCAAACACAAGGGTAGTAACTTCAGTGAAGAACAACTAAATTGTAAAACTCCAGGTTCATATAGCCCTCTAGGCGAGGATACTTTTCTCTCGTGTAAAGTTGAATTATATTTATGGAGTTAAATTACATTTCAAAGAGCTTTTCAACATGAGTTTCAACTGCCTAATCCAAGTCCAAGAAAGGATCCACTAACCTGGTTAGTGAAACCAACCCCAAATCCAAGCAAAATACGACCAAGTAGGAGCATGGCAATATTGGCAGCGCCACCATTGATGGCGGCACCGGCAAGGAAACTGCAGCCACCAATCACCATGGTGTTCTTGCGGCCCACTGCTGCAGTGAGGCGGCTAGCTACAAGGGAAGAAGCTAGCCCTGCTATGTAGAGTGATGATGTGAATGCTGTTAAAACTTGGCTATCAAATTGACAATACATGTTTGTTTTGACCTTCGATGCCTTTCTGAATACCTCAGGGAAAAATTTAATTAGAAATGGTGCCATTGTTGTTACACCTCCTGCATAATGACGGAATAATCATATTCAGAGTAGTTGATTTGAGTGAGAAAAAATGGATTCAAGGTTGTGCTTCACCCAGATTTCTATGCCATCATATTAAATAATAATAATAATGGATATTTTTGCTTATTAACACGAAAACAACGAAATAAAATAAGTGAAAAAAATTTGTGAAATAACCATACATATGCAATTAAAAAACAAGACATGTAAAGTTCTCACATGTAAAAAACACAATATATATATATATATATATATATTAAATGAGTTAGTATAAATTACAATTAAAAGAGATGAGAAAGAAATCCTGAAGTTGCATTAAAGTTTCAATTACTACACTATCTATACAATAAATTTTTTTTTTGATAAGACAGATATAATAATATCAAAGAATGTACCAGAGTGGATCATATTCTTTGTTGAAAAACAAATAAACCATTTACTATGTGTGATCCGCTTAAATAAATTTATAACTAAAATATTAAATAATTTTAACTTTAATTAAAAAAATTAAGACATAGAAACATTGGGCTTAAGACAATTTTTTTTCCCTGAGGTAGCTATTTAATTGTTTTAAAAAATTAAAAGGATTAATCTACCTCAAACAATTTAAAAATAAATAATGGTAAAAATACTATCCTACCCCAAAATTCTAGTACAACGGTTCTCTCAGTCAGAAACAAATCTGTCAGAACACTAACAAGATTCTAATTAATAGTATTACGAGTCAAGGGCTACAATAACTTCCCTTTCCCCTGAGTTTTTTGTTAATACTTTTTTTTAATTATTATTATTCTCTTTAGAGTAACAAGCAAAGCAATATCATTGAACATTGAACGGTTTTAATACTCTGAAAATATGAATTAGCCTCACTATCAATTTAACTTCTGGCCTCTAACCATGCGCGGATTTGATATGATTTCGAAACGGCCAGCAAAGTTTAAGCATAACATCAAAATAGGTTTTGAAATCTTCCATGACAAAAGAAAAAACAGCATAGCTTGTTACGTGATTTATAGATTAATTACCCCGCAACAAAGATTAATCTTAAAAACATGAATTCAAAGTACCTGAAATCCCGATGTCATAGCCGAAAATGAGACCACTTGATGCAGCAACGATGCAAGTGATCACCACCGGCACAGTTATCTTACCGTTAAAGCCACTGGCAGGTACATTGGCAACAAAACCTCCTCCGGTCATTTCCTCCTTTGATTAACTCCTCCTCGGAGTCCAGATTACAAGGGAGGAGCACCTTTTTAAGTCGAGAGAAAGTGCTTAATTGAGAGCTTAATTAGCCCCATGGCAACTCAGCATCCAGCTGTGAGGATACTTTTATAATCAAATGGTAGGAGCACCACTTGTCCTTTTGTGCCTACAGGAATGACAAGTACATGTAAATGATAAATTTAAGTTTGAAAAACTAGCCATGAGCTCAATGTATATTACATTTACGCCTATCACAGTTAATTTACGTGATGAGAAGTCTACGTCATGTAGTAACTACTCGTCAGTATTATTGTGTTATTATTTTGGTTGGAAATGCTGGTAGCTCGGCGTATCATCAATTTTCTCTCTTTCCTAGCTGCACCATGTTCCTATTGGAACTACGCTATTTTAAAAAAGAAAAGAGAAGCAGAAGAGTTCCTTATTTCGATCTGTTTATGTAAACGTTCCTCTATATTTAGTGACAGAAGATTCTACCAGATTTTCATTTTTAAATGCATGTAAAAGTTATTGTAATGACTAAATTATTCTCGGTGTACTGTTGTAAAAATAGAAAGAATGATTGCTATATCATTTTATAGTAATTAGAAATGATAATTGATGTTTTAGAGATTCTGAATAAAAAATTCATTATGATGAAAAAATATATAAAAATTATCATAAAATATTATTGGCAAGCTACTAAAAAGATCATGGATAAATAATTTAATTTAAATTATATTTCCAGAAAGATTTTATATTTTTAAAAATACAAAAAAATAAAGATAAAAAAATAGTTATTTCAATTTTCAAGGTGTTCCACTTTTTTATTTTTTTAGATATTTTTTCTGATTTCTTAATTTTTTATTTAAAAAAAAAACAGTTTTTATGCATAGAAGGTTTTTTTCTTTTGGCTGTCTAAAGGGGTATTTTTATTGGCAAGGTGTCATGAATGTATAATACGGGAATTAAATATTCTAAAAAGGACACGCCAGAGAATTTTTTGAAATATAAAAATAGATACATTAATTAACCCTTGGTAATACGAGAACATATATAAGATAGTTTTAAAATTGTGTTAGCTGTTGGGTTTTTTTTTGGAATTTTTTTTTTGTTTTTAAAAGTTTATTTTTAACATTAAAGGATTAAAAATCATTAAAAAATAAAAAAAATTTCAAATACATATTTTAAACACAAAAACAAACATTCTCTAAATACATTTACTAAACCATTCTCTCCCACTAACCTTCACAATTTATTACCTAATGAGCCCATCCTATCCTTTTTTTTTATTAACGTGGGTGTCCGGGTCAGCTTTCACGCACCACGACTAATCCCACAGGCCCTGAAGTTAACGACCATGTAAGCCTCCAGTGGTTATCATATGAGCAACCAAGGACTCGAACCTGAGACCACAGAGAGAGCAAACCCCTTGATCCCAAGTTCTTACCACTTAGTTACTACCTAGATAATTGGCCCCACCCTATCCTTGTAATGAACCAGATCGTGCAACCTAATCTAAACTAATTAAAAAAATGTCCGATATTTTCAATCTAAAACTCAAGATAATGAAAACCTAAATTAATTTATTTTTTTAATTGAAATAATATTTTTTATTTTAAAAAATTTATTTTTAACATCAACACATTAAAACAATTTAAAATTATTAAAAAATAATTTTAAAAAATAAAAAATCAAATATATATTTTAAACACAAAAACAAATACTCTCTTAACACATTTAAACCATTCTCTCCGACTAGCCGTCACAATTTATTACCCAATGGCCGCACCCCATACTTGTAAAGACAATGAATATGAACCAGATCGTACAACCTCATTTAAACCAATTAAAAAAAAAATTCAAGTCCGACATTTTCAACCTAAAACTCAAGATAATGAAAATCCAGAATCATTTAATTTTCTTTTTAATTGAAATGTTGGATCCATGAGTTAACTACTATTTTAAATCGTTAATAACGTTTGAAAAGTGTTAAGATAATATTTTTTAAAAATAATTTTTTTAGATTGTTTTGAAGTTTTAATATTAAAAGTAATTTTTTAAAAAATAAAAAATATTATTTTAATATATTTTTAAATAAAAAACATTTTAAATTATAACCTCCACAACACCACAGTACTGAAAACCTTTTTAATCTTACCAAATCCAAGTTTACTTTGTAGTAATAAATAATAAACACCAATTTAACTAATCATCGTATTTTATTGACACACAAACGCTTTTGACAAAAGTTTTAAGCAAAGAAACTTGCAATCTCTTGTAACCACATGCATGACTCTAAGATGCCGTGACTGGAAGATGGTAGGTAGTTGGTCACGACTAAAATTAAAAAAAAAAAGAAACTAAATTTTTTTATTAAAATTTTAAATTATTTTGAAGTGTTAATATAAAAAATAATTTTTTTAAAAATAAAAAAATATTATTTTAATATATTTTCAAACAAAAAAACATTTTCAACCTTAACCACTAATACACTCTTAACAATCCTTTTAACCTTACCAAATCTAAGTTTACTTTGCTGTAATAAAAATAAACACTAATTTAACTATTCGTCGTATTTTATTGACACGCAAACGCTGTTGACAAAAATTTTAAGCAAAGAAACTCGCAATCTCTTGCAACCATGTATTTGACTTTTAGATGCACTGACGACCAATCAACTAGAGGACTGGAAGAGGTAGTTGGTCACGACTCACGAGGAAAGAATGCACCTTCCATTCTTCTTCCATGGTCTGGTCTGGATCATGAAACCGGCTTTTCCGGAACGCATCACTAGTTAATTCCTTTCCAATGGATGGATTAAGATCGTTCCAGTGCAATTCCCGAGTCCATGGCATATTATTATTATTATTAATTAATTAATTAACATCAACTAATTGAGGAGGGAAATGAACTATTCCTCTCCTCTCTTTCACTCTTTATTTAAATAGTACTTTTTTTAAATAAAGATTTTTTACTTTTTAATATCAAATTTGTTTATCTTTGTCCCCTTACTCATATTGCGATTTTTTACGAGATAAAGTAACTTTTTTAATTTTTTTTAGTTAATTTTTTTCCAAATTTATTTTTTAATAAGTTAATTCAGGATATTTTTTTACTACTATTTTCAATAATAATAATATTAAAAATAATTATTGCTATTTACATTAACAATAATATTAATGTTTTAAAATTAAATTTATCGTTAATATATATATATAATTTATATCCATAAAAAAAAAAACAAACAACCAGATGTGTATAGTCACTAAGTGTATAATTTTTTTAATTATTTTTTTAATTTAAAGTGTAGTAAGATAATGTTTTCCAGGAATAAAATTCAGTTTTTTTAACAGCATCAAGATTTTTTAAAAAATGCTAATTGAACCACAGAAATAAACATTCTCCGGTATTAATCTCGTTGTTCACAGGAATAAAAAAACAGAAGAGCATGGGTATAAGCATGGGCGCGAACATTTCCTGTGACTTTTATTATGTTTTTTCATCTTATTTTCTGAACTTCTTAAGGGCGTGTGTTTGAGTACCCGCGGGGTGGAAATCCCGAATGATTTTCGGTGACAGCTCCAGGTGAAAAGACCACCAAGAAAAAACAAAAAAGAGGCGAGCTGTCTCTCATGAATCCCATGGATTGGGGTGCTTATATTTCTGTTTAGGTGCACGCGTTTAAAGCGAGTAATTATTAGATGAAGTCTTTCTAGTTTTTTTTTTCAAATTTTTTCTTTAAAAAATTAACTTTAATTTTTTTTTATTGATTTAGAATTAATTCAAGATTCACAATCCAAAATTCCTCGGTTTTGAAACAACCAAATCAGATAATGATTGAATTTAAAATTGGTATGAATGAAATCACATCGATAAAACCTTTCATCTTTCATTTATTACTGTACCGTTACCAGTATTAAGATGGACCTCCTCCATCCAATCACATCGTGATTTAAGAACTGGAATCAAAAGAAGAAGGTTACATTACAGGGGGTGCTAACCCAAAAGATAAAAACACAGAGGGGCTGTTAATCCAAAAGGTCCATAATTTAAAAGATCTTCATCATTGAACACATGGCACGCATGTGAAATTTTAAAAAGTAGATGAGATGTAATAAAAATAGTTTTTAATAATTTAACATGGTACAAGGCTGTTATTTTATTTTATTTAAAAAATCTCCATACAAATGACCAATAATTTAAAAAATGTGTGCACCGACTCGTTTTTTTACAAATAGTGATAACCCTTTACTTAAAATAGCTCCAAACACACGACACTTGATGGTTTGGAAATGCCTTGAAGGGCTGGTATCTCGAGGCTCCATCTAACAAGGCCATATCACCACGGGTCTTTTTATAGGTAGCCTGATTTCTGTTAACATTTTAAAAATATTTTTCATAATTTTTTTTTAAATTAATATTTTTTTTATATTTTTAAATTATTTTAATCTATTGATTTTGAAACCTTGTGACCTGTAGGATTTTATCAATAATACTTTGAAAACAAGTCAAATTTTTCTTCGAGGTACTTTTCAAATCTTTAAATCTCGCCATGTGATCCATAAAGAAAAATCTCAGGCATCAAAATCCTGACTTGTATTGGTGAAAAATCCATTATTTGTTATTCTTTTGTGTTTGTCTAATTCCAAGCACGAAGTTTGTAGGTTCAATTACTTCTATTTTACACCCGGCAACAGCCCAACCAGTTTGAGGTGAAAGAAAAAATGTTCAGGGTGGAATTCTGCAGATAAATCCTTGGTAGTTTTATGATTTTTCACTTTTTTTAAAAAAATAATTTAACTTATATATAATATATAGTTATTAAACTTGGTATATAGATTAACTCAACAAGCTTATAACTAAGATTGGATTTTATTTTGAATTAATTTTAAAATTAATAAAATTAAACTAAAATAGCTCGATGGATAAATACATGATTTAATTAATTAACTTAACTAAACTGGATTTAAACAAAACAAAAAAATCTAAATTAATATCATTTTAGACAAGAAATTATATATCTAGATTTACCTACCGATCAATAACTATAATGTGATATTATGTCCATTGGACAAAATGGATTTCAATCCAAATAACTTAACTATAGTTATTTGGATTGAAAAAAAATAAAAATAATCCAAAGACTGTCAATCAAACAACAGGTAATTTAGGGATTGTTTGTAAAAGCATCCTTTGAAATTTCATTGGACTACCTTTTCCATCACTTTCTTAATTGTAAAAAAGATTTTTCGTATGTTCTATTTTGTCACAGATCGAAGTCTTTGAGGAGAGAGAGAGAGAGAGAGAGTTTGTACTAGGAGCTGCACGCATATTTCATTGCAGATTCTACTCTCTTCCGCTTGGGCGTTTCAATGTCCCTGATACCTTGAATATTCGACTTGTTTAAGACACGAAACATGGTTCTGAGTTTCTATAGCTTTCAGGTTCAAGCCCGCTTTTTAACGAAAACGCCAAACTTTGGAGGCCTTGGAGGTTTGGCGATCTGGGTCTTTTAACTCTTGCCAGGCCTCTTTCTTGAGAGCTCTTCTTATTCTCTCTTCTTCGAGTCGGTATGTTAAAATGGCAAACCACTTCATTAACATCCACTTGTATATCTTATTTCTATCCCTTTATTCTTTTCAGCCAATCTCCAACAACAAAGTTATGATCGCTTAGCCATGAAGGTTGTTAGTTATATCTCTATCTCAATGTCTTCTACTTCTCCCTCAATTTTCTTGTAAGCTCTTGTTTGTTAAGGAAAACAATTGGTATTAGAGGCCAACGATTCACGGCTGCTGAAACCATAGTAAGATCAACATAAAAACAACTGGTGAAAATAGCAGAATCAAGGCTGTAATGGAGCATGGAAAGAAGGTGGACGAACAAATGCAACAACTACATGAAAGACTACAAGAAATGGCAGATAATCAGGCCAAAAAGAATTAACAATTCAAATTGAAGTTGGACTCTATTGCAGCAACCTCAAAGACACTTACGAGTGGCATATATGAAGTTTAATAAAGAAGGTAGGTCTAGCATGGATTCTAATGGACCCATTTCTCACCACAGAGTTAATGAAAGAAGAGAGGGCCCATGAAATCAAGAATTTCAAAGAGGAGGATATACTGGAACTTGTCTAGGGTAGAATTACCAGCCTTTTGTGGGGATAATCCAAGATGTTGGATAAGGAAATGTGAGAAGTTCTTCAAAATGAACTTCATTTCAATCCAACAATGGGTGGAGATGGTTTCATTATATTTGGATGGCACGAAATAGATTTGGTATAAAGGATTTTTGTGTGGGAGTATTTAGCCAGTTGGGAAGAATTTATGAAGGCTCTTTACATGAGGTTTGACAGTAGAGATGTAGTGGAGGGATTCAACAAACTTTGTGAAAAAAAGTGTGGAGGAATATGTTGAAAGGTCTGAAGAAAACAAACTTTGTGAAAAAAAGTGTGGAGGAATATGTTGAAAGGTCTGAAGAACTAACTTAAGTCGTTAATGAGTGCATTGCAGCTGCCAAAATACATAAAAGTTTGAAAGAAGAGGGATAGCATTACAATTTTTTTTCATTAGAGGCAGTTGAAGAACCAAGACTGGTTGTACAAGATGCTGCAGCCAAGGCTTTACTGGATGAATTTGAAGAATTTTTCTCAGAGCCAACACAATTACCACTAGCAAGAACTTTGGTTCATAAGATTTCATTTATTCCTGGGTCTAAACCAGTTAATATAAAACCCTACAAAAAAATTTATGTGCATAAAGAAAAGATTGAATGACTGGTGAAAGAGATGTTTCACGATGAAGTCCTTTTGCTTCTTAAGTTTTGCTTGTGAAAAATAAGGATAACAACACCCGAAGATCTTGCATTGATTACAGGCATCTCAATGATTTGACAATCAAGAACAAGTTTTCTATTCCCATAATTAATGATCTCATGGATAAGCTGCATGTATAACAATTCTTTTTCAAATTGGATCTCAGATCAAGTTATTATCAAGTAATGATGCATGGAGATGATGTAGGGAAAACTTCATTCAGAACTTACCATGGACATTATGAGTTTGAGGTAATGTTGTTTGGGTTAGCAAATCCCCAGTTACATTTCAGGCTCTTATGAATGCTATGCTGGAACTATTTTTAAGAATGTTTTTGTTTATATTCTTTGATGATATATTAGTGTATAGTTCTTCATTTGAATAGTATCTTCAACATCTAATATATCGGTATAGTTCTTTCATTTGTGTGAATAAAAGAGAACTACGAAGAAAGAGAGAAGCATAGATGCTACAGAACGAGAGAGGAATGTGATTAGAAACAAGATTACAGGGCCCTTTTTGTAGTTGGTCTTTTTGCATCGTGGAATGCTTGTATGGTTGCGGACCTTGAACATCTCTTTTCGTCTGTAATGCTTCTGTGGAAGCTTTTTGAAAGGCTCTGTTGTCAGGAATGGAACCTTGCAACTCGCTGTAGGATATATCGATAAGCCCCGCATTTGTCCCAAACTGCCTGGAATAAAACAGAAGGATTATTGTGGGAGGGATTAAGCTTCTCCAAGCTCTCCAAACTGCTTAATTGTGGGGGTATCTCTCCGCTAAGAAAGTTGTGACTTAAAATCTAGCTGGGACAAATGCACTGACTTCCCCAACTGTATTGGATTTAAGTGCAAAAAAATGATGCTGCTCAAGTAGATAAGTTGAAGGAAGTTTCCAGAAAATCCTGGAATTGGCTGGCTCAATCTGTCCAGACAGTTCCAGATGCTCGAGATCATTCAATAATCCAAATTCTGAAGGAACAAATATGATTTCCATTTAAATATTTCAACAAATTTAACTTTTCCTATTCCTTTGGAATCCCCTACTAATTGATTTGAAGAAAGATCAAGTGCTTGAAGCTGAGCGGCATTTCCAATCTCAGGAGGTATCCAACTGCTAATGTTGTTTCCTGAAATATTCAAGGTGGCCAAGTGTGGACATTTTTCCCAGTTAAATGAGATTTCACCAGAGTTTGTTGTGGCTCAGATCCATGAATTGAAGGTTTTGATAGACGCCAAAATCTTCTGAAATATTTCCAGCGAGCTGGTTTACTTCAAGGTGGACTCTTACAAAGCTTTTGCAATCTCTCAGGATTTTGGGGATTGGACCTGTGAGTTGTTATTGACAGAAGTTTTGAAGTGATTGAGTTTGCAAATGTTTTTGGCAAAAGCCAAAAAGAACAACTTTTTTAAGATATGCCTTCTCTTCAGAAATAGAGCCGCAGAGTTGGTTGTTGCGAGGAATAACACTTCCAGGTTGGTCAAATTACCAATCGAAGCAGGAACTGGGCCGCTCAATTGATTGTTGCCCAACTCTAGATCAACAAAAGACTCAAGTTTCCTAGCTCTTCAGGAAGGAAGCCAGAAAGTTGATTTTGATGAAGATGGGTGAAATTTCTCAGGCCACCAGTTGCTGCGGGAAAGAGCCGAAAAGATGGTTTCCGAGGAAGCTTAGCTGTTGGAAAACTAAATTGCAGAACTTGAGTTGATTTTGGTACAAGAACATAATTAACGTTGCCAATCTTATTAGGGATGTGTCCTGATAGATAATTGGTATCTATGTGAAGTTCAACTAAATTGGAAAAGTTACCCATTTCTGGTGGAAAGGAACCAGAAAGGTTACTTTGGTGCGACAAAAGAAAAGTCAGACACCTCAAATCTCCCAATGAAGCAAAACTAGCTCAGAACGAACCATAATTGACCCATTTCTTGAGGAACGGAACCAGATAACTGATTTACAAGGAGACTGATTTCAGGTGGAGTAATCCTGGGCCTCCGATTAAAAGATAAATCAAGATAAATGAGCTGGAGATCTGACTGATCCGCACAGGATTGAACCAAAGAGTTCATTTATGGCAAGACCAACTTGAAAGACCAGAAAAAAGATGATAATGATGCGCCCACAGACCGCCTTTGAAAACTGAATAGGCAAGGTTCGTTCTAGCGTACCTCCAGCAAAGTTGAAGGAAATCCCAAGCCAGTTGCAACTCCGAACCAAACACTACCTGCAGCTCTAAAAGAACAGGAGGAACTAAATCGCACACTCATGGTGGATAATGCTAAATATCTTTTGCTAGAATTAACTTCCCCCTTGTCTCGATTTAAGGTAGCACTGCTCACTGGGATCCTTCTATATTGCATCCTACTGATACACGAGTTTTAAACGAGCTTCTCAAGCATAGATAAAGCACTTTGTTTGCTGCCGTGTTTGTACTTAATAAATATGTACAATCCAAACAAAAACGACAAAACTGGTAACAATTTTCGTTTTACTTTGGATTTGGATCGATCCCTTTTGCCCTGAATTTTCCCTTCCGTTTAAAAGTGCCGAAGAATGGAGAAGGCAGGCAGCATTGGTGGTCAATCTGTCAATGGAAACTAAGCCTTCACCAGTGGAAGTTGGCTCCAGGATCAAAGCCTCATCCAGACAAATTCTACATTAAGAGAATCAAAATATTCAAATATGGTAGTGACAATTTTTAACTCTCAGTTCAGTAATTAGCACAAAATTTGAAAATCTTGCTGTCTGGGCAGAAAAGAGATCCAGAACTTAACGACTGTTCTTTATCAGCTTGCTCACGCATTACTATCAGTTGGTAAAGTACTTGGTCAAAACCATAGCATCACCAAGTCAAATCAAGACTGTCATAGTAAAATTGTTAGAAGAGTAGATTGGGCAGCATTAATATGAAATCATTTGAGGCGGCGTTGTCATTCACACTTCCCAAAAACAATATAAACGAAACACAATTAAACATTTAGTAATAGAATTGGGCGTGGCAATCATAATGGAATGCGAGATAACTCTAAGGGGGGAGTGATGAACCAAGGAATTGCAGTGGGAAGGAACAAAAGAAGAAAGGGCAAGGAATCCACCCATGGGCAGTAAGGTTTCAGCAATTGTAAGCAACTAAGCTGGAATGCAAAAGTAATAGCATGTGAATGAGCAAGAAACATTTGGGCGACTCAGACAGTATCAGGCAAAAAGGGCAGGTACGAAAGCTTCCATCAAGCCTAATTTTGGAAAAGTAATGCAGCAAGTTGAACAATGAAATATGCAACCTTCAAAAGCATAAATTGATTAAATCTGACATACAATGTTTCATCCATCAAAAAGATAATCTAGCATGTCATTACTCTTACAAAAGTAGGGGCACGCCACTCAAAGAGCAGAATTCCCACCACTCCTGCACAGGTGGAAATCATAAAGTTAAGGGTTCAGCTGTTACTGAAGAATATAACCAACCATTCAAAAAGCATGGGACTCACATTAGTATCAGATCTTCCTGCAAATAGGCTCAAGAATCCACCAGTTCTTCATTAGGAAAGATACTCCTTGAAGTAGGAGAGTGTTTGTTATCATTGTGACCATTAGGACTTGCATCCCTGAGACGAGCCTTAAGTGGAGGACTCCTTGGAGAATTAGGGCTGTGCCAAGCAGGGAAAGCGTGCCCACATCAATCAAGTTTCCAGTCAGATAAACAACTTGCAAGCAATTTGGATGATGGGAAAAGTATAAGAATGATCTTGTACCTTCCATGAGACCAGCTCCGACCGCGTCGCTCCTCATCATATCCTCTACCACGGTCTTTGTGGTGATCAGGGCTGTAGCTCACACTTCGGCGATGATAATCTTTATCCTTACCTCGATACCCATCCCGTTCATATCGATCCCTGCTTCTACTGCGACTTCTCCTTCTGTAATCCCTGTCCCGGTCCCTGTAGCCATGTCGATACCTGAAAAATGTTTGTGAGACATCACAGGCAGTGAAACCACAATACACTGAGTCACATTTACAGGCTTTCAAGGTGGAATCAATGTGCATGAGCAATAGCATCCCCTCCTGACTGTTTATTTGAACCTGAATCTTCAAAATATAAACAGAAAGTCAAAGTTTGATCTTATAAATAAAAACCTGAGCAAGATCCTTACTTTGGATGAGGGCTGTGGCTTCTGGACCTACTCTTTATCTTTGAAGTTGATTCCACTATCCTCCCATCCTGACTGAAAAAACAGCTTAACTGAATTAGAAGGTGAAAAACCTTGGCATAAAGATTACTTATAGAAGAAATGCAACTTTCTAATCAGTTCGCAAAAAAAAAAAAAAATCTATTGCAAGATAACAATACAGCAAACAGAAGTAGAAATTTGAAATTGAAAACAAGGAAACGGAGAAAAAAGTATGCCCAGGTGAATAGAAAGATAACAATTTCAAAGAAGTGAAAGGGAACAAATAGAAAGATTCCCTCTAAAATAACCTGAAAACAAGAAATTAAAATAGAGTAACATACAAGGTTATTTGCTAATTACAAGCAAAATAGTGCTCATTTCAATCAGCAACAATTAATTAAACTATCATCCAACCAAATACAACACAACTGTGGATGCTAGAAGAATCATAACTTATTCAATATAACCGCAATAATCGACCAAGCAAGCATTCAATTAACCCTTTTCTCCCACATTACATAAACTCAAACCGAGTTAAAAGTGTTTTTAACTACTCACATTCGCTCAGCATTAGGACCATACTTGGCAAATTGCACCATAATCTCTCTCCCGTCCACAATGCTCCCTACAACGAGAGAAGTCCAATTTACAAATTAATAAACCCTAAATTTCAAAAAAATAAAAATGAACACAACAATTTGAGTGTATATGATTTTTTTTAAAAAAAGTGAAAACACTAACCATCAAGCCTATCAACTGCCTTTTGTGCCTCATCAGCATATTTATACCTCACAAAGGCAAAACCTCTCGATTCTCCGGTCCTTTCAAAAATAAAAAACGATCCTTATTAAACACCCACACCCACATACACAGACACACACACACACACATAAAAAGGTTATGTGTAGGTTTATTTATATACCTTCGATCGCGAGGTATAAATACAACAACTACCTTGCCGTACTTGTCGAAGAGAGGGAAAAGATCGTCGGCGGTGGTGCCTGCGAGGGAGAAAGGAGAGTAATTTATGAATTATCGATTTCTTATAAAAATATGAGAGAGCAGTGAAATTGGAAAGGAGGGGAGGACAAATACGGAAAGTGATGTTAAGGACGAGGAGAGAAAAGGTGTCTCTGATATCTGGAGGACCAGATCGGCCGAAGTGCGACATGTCGCTGTGCGAGGGAGTAAAGGTGAGTGTTCCGCGCGTGGTGGATTCTGGGGGCTAGGGTTTTGAATTTTAAGGTGGGAAAGACTTGGATTGATTTTTTGGGCCAAAATAATACCAGCTCGAGACATTTCATTGGCAAATCCACCCCTGTTTTGTTTCTATAATTACGAGGGAGCTTGCACCCCTTGCCGCGTCGATTCAGTATTCGTTTCTGCTTTTCCCGCCAGCAAGGACACCGTGTTTCGAAGTTAAAGAAAAGATGGTTTTTTAATAAAACAAATGATTTTTTTTCAGAATTAATTTTTTTAAAATAATACTTACATTTAAAATTATAGTTATTTTTTAAAATATTTTTAAAAAATATATATTAAAATAATATTTTATTATTATTTAAAAAGTATAATTTGTTACGAGAATATCATTTTTTATGAGAGCGAAAGTTTTTATTTATAGAAAGGCCACATTGTTACTCGGATAAATATGTAGACTTGTGCTATTTTTTTTTTAAATATTTAAGGATGTATTATTGATAGCATAATGTTATGATTAATTGACAAATATTGTGTTTTATGTGTCAGCTTTGACCATTAAATTGATGAAGGTTGATTTATTGTTATATCATCTATTTTATTTTATTTTTTATTACAGTTACATAGATGGGCTGCAATCGTGGTTTTCATGGAAGCGAATTTTTGGTACATCTGACTTGAAAATCCACTCCAAAGTCAACTGAAATGAAATCCCAAGATGTTTATTCCCCCCCCCCCCTCTGTAAATACCTCTTTATGCAGATCAAGCTCTCCATCAGTGCATATCCCTCTTGAAATGTCCTGCTAGCAATGTGAGCCTTTTTAGATAGGAACCTTGACAAATCTTTCACAACTTTCCTTACGTGAAAACAATCTTAGTGGTGCAATCCCTTCCTTCAATAGGGAGCTTGAGAAATTTGTCCATTTTGTACCTTTATAGCAATAACCTCTCGGGTTCCATACCCCAAGAAATTGGATCAGCGAAATCTCGTAACCAGCTTGATTTGTCAAATAATTGCCGAACTGGCACAGTTCATTCTGCTATCAGAAACTTGACACAGCTATCGCTTCTTCACCTTTTTGAGAACCAACTGTCTGGTTCTATACCTCAGGAGATAGGAGCCTTGGAGTCCCTTTCCGGCTTCCGGGCTCTCTTTGCACGGAAATAATATCACTGGCACAATCACCCATTCGACAGGGAAACTGAAATGCTTGTCCACTCTCTTCCTTCATAACAATAAGCTCTCTGGTTCCATACCTCAAGAAATTGGATTCTCGAATTCTCTTGAAATACTTGATCTGTCAAATAACAGTTTAACTAGCCAAATTCCACTGCCATTGAAACTTTACACAATTATCACTCCTTAACCTTTATGAGAACCAACTGTCAGGCTCTATACCCCAACAAATTGTACTCCTAGCATCTCTAGTTGTTCTTGATTTATCAAATAACCGTATCAGTGGTAGACTCCAAGCATCTTTAGGAAACTTGGGAAATTTTTCCCATCTTTTCCTTCTCAACAACAATTTTTCGGGCTCCATTCCTCCTGGAATCAATAATCTTACACGTTTGAAGATTTTGCAATTGTTCAGAAACAGTTTCATTGGTCATTTGCCACAGGATACTTGTCTCGGGGGATTGCTTCAAAATTTTCTGCAGCAAACAACCATTTCAAGGGTCCCAATCCTAAAAGTTTGAGAAATTGCTCGAGTTTGTTTAGAGTGAGACTTGAAGGTAACAGGTTAACAGGAAATTTCACTGAAGAGTTCGGAATATACCCTCACATGGGCTACATAGATTTGAGTGACAACAACTTATTTGGTGAGTTTTCATGGAAATGGGGGGAGTTTTACAGCCTGACAAGTTAAAAACTATCAAACAATAATATCTCTGGCCAGATACCGCAAGATTTTAGAAAGGCAGCTCAGCTTCATGTTCTTGACATCTCACTAATTAAACAATCTAGCTGGAAAGATTCCCAGGGAATTGGTGAAGTTGACAGAACTGTTTCAATTTACTCTTAACGACGATCAACTTTCAGGTGACATTCCTTTGGAAATGGGAATGTTGGGCTGATCTTGAACATCTCAACCTAGCAGCAAACAACCTAAGCGGTTCAATTCCTTCTGAAATTGACAACGCGTACACTTCAGAAAGTCTTGACCTCAGTTGGAATTTGCTTCGAGGAGAGATGCCACAACAACTTGGAGATATACAGGTTCTACAGATTTTAATTGTCTCCCACAATATGTTGTCTGGTTCTCTTCCGGCCACTTTTATCCATATACGAAGTTTGACGGCGGTGGATGTATGCAACAATGAGTTAGAGGGACCGATTCCCGGCAGCAAAGCCTTTTATGAGGCATTTAAAAATAACAAAGGTTTTTGCGGAAATATATCTGGTTTGAAGACCTGCCCCTCGTCACTGAGCTACAATCTGCGTCCAAAAGGGAATAGCAAAACCTTTCTTGTAATTGCTGTCCCTTCTTCTTGCACACTTTTTCTTCTCGTCGGCATTGTTGGAATCTTTTATTCTCTTTGTCGAAGTGTGCAAAAACAGAAAGACGAGGCAAAGCAAGCAGAAAATCAAAACATCTTTGCAATATGGAGCTATGACGAGAAAATGGTGTACGAAAATACATTGCTACTGAGGGATGTGACCCCAAATTTTGCATCGAAGTAGGGGGACAAGGAAGTGTTTATAAGGTTGTGCTCTCGACAGGATAGGTTCTTGCTGTGAAAAAAACTGCAGGAATGCCCATAGAAAAAAAAAACTAGAAATAACACAAGATTCATAATTTGATAATATATTTATATCTACACGAACGAGAAGTTTTTATTCTTTATTATTATGTCAAAATAAAATTACATAATATATATTTATAATAGATTCTAAACAGTCTAAAAAAACCTAATAGTCTAAACATTATAATCATCCAAAAAAATATTAATAATTTTTTAAAATATTTTTTTTACTATACCTCTAAAGGGTCGCCCTGCACCCTCAACCTACAGTACCTACTAATACTTTCCGACAACGAAAACAAGAAATAAACACTGAAAAGACAGATGCCATCATTCCCCTCTCCACTCCTGTATTTGGCTATTAGCCATAAATTACAACACAATTGGATGGTTAGTTTGCCAATTCAAGAGCTTTTATTAGTGAGATTCGTACCTTGACAAAGACACGCCATCGCAATATATAGTGAAACTCTACGGCCTCATTCTTGGTTTATGAGTTCTTCGAACCTTGAAGCCTGAAAATGTTACTCCAGGGAAAGGAACAGGCAATAGCATGCGATTGGATTGGGCGAATAAATGTTGTTGCAGGAGTGGCTAATGCTCTTTCTTATATGCACCATGACTGCTCGCCTCCAGTAACGCATCGTGACATATCAAGCAAAACTTTCTGTTGGACGGAGAATATGAGGCTCGTGTCTCCGACTTTGACACCGCTAGGATTTTAAAGCCTGACTCATCCAACTGGACATCCTTGGCGTGCTGCTAAAATTAGGTTTCCATTTTCTTGGGATCATAACTGTTTATGGATAACTGAAGACTCCGCTTAACAGGCATCCCATATAGCTAGTCATCATTTCCATGCTACAAAAACAACATGAAAACTGACATCATAACTTACCATGAAGAATATAAGAACAAATCTTCCCTTGCAGAGCTTGCCTCGACAATGGAAGTGAATGAAAAATGCGACATATACAGCTTTGGAGTGGTATCACTAGAAATACTTACGGGAAGGCATCCGAGCGATCTCATCTCATCATTGACTTCATCGTCCTCGGCAACAACAATGCCCCATCATTTACTGCTGAAGGATCCGTTGGGTGGACGCCTTTTGCCTCCTACACGTAGAGTAGCAGAAAAGGTAGTCAGAGTTGCGAAAATAGCATTTTCATGTACAGATGCTATGAGAATAGGTGAATAATTATGTTTGGAAACAATGATTAGGTTTTTAGATTGATTCTCATGGCGTCGCATGTAATAATGTATTTTAGTTTTTCTTTTTTTTATCAGTTTTAGGTTTTTCCTTTTAGTTTTTCCCGTTAATATTAGAAAATTAAAGAATAGTAAATAAAACATTAACTCAGTTCGAGCACACGCACGGGCCCGGGTCCCCGGCTCCGGGCACAAGCTCTAAAATATCCAAAGTTCTAGACCTTCTAGGCTTCTGCAGCTGCCTTAAATTTTTAATATAATATTTTAAATAGAGTAATTTCGCTTTTTATCTCATGGGATATTCCAATGAAAAATGACATTTTAACAATAAAAATAAGAAAGGAGAGAGAAAAAGGAAACAATTAAAATAGGCTCTTCACATGAAAAAAGAGAGAGGATTTTAGCTATCCTGCTGGCGCTGCTAAAACAGATCATATGCTACATCAATACTTATAGTTATATTGCATTGAAGATGCTTTAAGAGAAAGAAAACCGAATTAATAACATAAAAATATTGTGTGCATAAAACATGACAACTGGCTTTTCTCACCAAAGATACGTGCTCTATCAAATTCAATGGATATTATCGGATCAATTAGAATGAATTAATTTTATTCTATTCAACGAGTAATATATATCGAGTCTTGTTCGAAATTTAATTCAAAAGGTATATTCTTATATATAAAATATTTATAGTTTTTAAATTTTATTTAATATATAAATATTTTAATATTGATGTAACACACATGTACTATTTATTATTTAATAAATATACACATTCTTAATTTAATATTATCTAATAAATAAAATATAAAAAATAATCATAAATATATAAATATATTAAAAGTATAACCTACAAGAATAGTTATTAAATTCTGACTAACTTGGCAGATCGACCGGAAGTTGGTTAATCTGATGGCTAAATCGATATAGTTAAGGTAAAAAATAAGAATAAGCAAAAATTTATGCTTTAAACCTTTTTTTAACGTATTTTTTCTTGTAACTAGAGATTTCTCATTTTTTATATATTTTTAGTTTGTTATTAAACATTTTTAAAATTTATTATATAAATATTAAAAAAATATTTTATTTTTTCAATATGAGATTTGAAACCTTTTATTATATATACTTTATATTCATAAGAAAAAAATATTTTTTTAATATAAAATTTGAAAATTTTTAGTATATATATTTTATATTCATAAAAAAAATATTTTTTTAATATTTATAAAAAAATCAATTTAAATATTTTAACTTAAAAGAATAACATATTCATATTAATACTGGTATGATATCTTTTTAATATAGAATAAAATATATTTTAAAATAATTTATTAATTTTTATTATTTATAGTATTTATTTATATGAATTTTTATATTTATATATATATATAAGATTTTTAAATTTTATTTTTATTTTTTTCAAATTAATTTAAAATAATTCAAGTTAATCTGTGTAAGCCGACACTCGTTCCTCGACCGGATTTCCCGGATCAGTTCTGATAACTATGCCCGCGCGTTCAAGGAGAGGAGGACGCGTAAGATATTATTCTCGCATTTTATTTTTCGTTTTCGAGTCCGAACAGAACAGAGAGAAAGAGAGAATATCGAAAGAGCCATCCAAATCCAATAATGTCGACACTTACGGTTCCTCAACAAGTTCCTCCCGTGTCTGAAGACGTTGAGCAGCTGAGAAAAGCCTTCTCGGGTTTCTTTCTTTTACTACTAAACAATGTTTTTGTTTTTCTCCGGACAAACATGTGCCCCTGTTTCTATGATCTACTTTTGATTCTCACGTTCAGATCGCTGTCAATTATAGCATTTTTCTTGTTTTTTTAAATAGTAACATATGATAGGGGACACTGTTCTTGGTTTGATTCAATCTTTTGAGGTTCGCATGTTTGATCTGATGATGATCATGATCTATTCACGATCATAATCATGATATACACACGGGCCCTTTTGCAAACACGCATGTTCTTATATATGCGTGTGTTGTATTGAGATGATTTAATTCATCTTCAAGTTAAAGGAGCTTCATTTTGAAGGCTGATTGTAACACAAATAGTGCTGGAATCACTCGATCCATAATTGTTTGGCAAATCAGGCTTAAAAGTCTTGGTTTCTTTAACAAAAGTGTATTTTATTGTAGATTTTGACTATTTGGAATTTTAAATTAAATTATAAATCCAGATTTGTGTATTTAACCACAAAAAAAAAGATAGAGACGTTTCCTTTTCATTCAAGTGAGAGTGTGGAAGTCACTGCTTGGTTGGATAATTTTACCATTTTGATTGCAGGATGGGGGACCAACGAGGGTTTGATCATATCCATTTTGGGTCACAGAAATGCTGCTCAACGCAAGCTGATTCGACAGGCATATGCTGAGGCTTATGGGGAAGATCTAATCAAGGCATTGGACAAGGAACTTTCAAATGATTTTGAGGTCAGAGTCTGAACCTCAATTTTCAATGCCTTCTCTGTTTCTCCTCGCTGCCTTCCAATAGACTATCTAATGACTCTGCTTTCCACACACACATATTCGAAGTCTAACATTGGTACTATGATTTTCCAAATACCTTGCGGTTAGAGGTTGCTGCTGCTTTGGACCCTTGATACAGCTGAAAGGGATGCTGCTTTGGCTAATGAGGCCACAAAGAGATGGACTTCGAGCAATCAGGTACTTATGGAGATTGCCTGCACGAGGTCTTCAAATGAACTGCTTCTTGCAAGGCAGGCTTATCATGCTCGTTTTAAGAAGTCCCTTGAAGAGGATGTTGCACATCACACAATTGGGGACTTCCGCAAGGTACAGCTTCTAGACTTACAATAAAAGCATTTCAATAATTCAAATTACACATTGATAATCAAGTGTCATGACAGATTTGCGAATTCATTGAAAGCACCAATTTTACTTGCCTTGTGAGCATTTCATGTGGATTTTCATAATTCTGCTGTTTTATATTTTCTATCTATTTGTTAGTGATTATTTTTTTCTCTTTTCCTGTGTGTGGAAATGCAATCCTCTCCGCCTTTCCTTATTATTTCTCTATTCTCTTTTTTCGCTGGCTGCTTCATGTTTGTGCTACCCAGCTTCTGTTTCCTCTTGTGTCCTCTTACCGTTATAATGGAGATGAGGTGAACATGACCCTTGCAAAATCAGAGGCTAAGATGCTCCATGAGAAGATTTCAAATAAGGCTTACAGTGACGAGGAACTCATCAGGATTTTGGCTACCAGAAGCAAAGCACAGATCAATGCTACTCTGAACCAATACAAAAATGAATTTGGTAATGATATCAACAAGGTATGCAAGTTTTGAGCTTTATTGTAAGGTAACTTTGCTATACAGCTGTAGTAATCAGTAACGCCTTCCAGTCCAATCTTTATCCACACTTCATCCCTGATTGGCATTTATAAGCCTCACAGAAGTGGGGGTTTCATCTTCTTAGGGAGCCTAGTCTTATATTCAATTGCTAGTTCCTTAATTGGCCCTTCTATGTGAAGGACTTGAAAGCCGATCCTAATGATGAGTTCCTCGCATTGCTGAGGGCCACAGTTAAGTGCTTGACACGCCCTGAGAAGTACTTTGAGAAGGTTCTTCGTCTGGCAATCAACAAAAGAGGAACTAATGAAGGTGCTCTGACTAGAGTTGTTGCTACAAGGGCAGAGATTGACATGAAGCTCATAAAAGATGAATACCAGCGAAGAAACAGTATACCTCTGGATCGTGCCATTGTCAAGGACACCCATGGCGACTATGAAAAGCTACTTCTGGAATTAGTTGGACATGAAGATGCCTAAGCTTCAATCTATTTCAAAATATGATTCTGCTCCAGGGGAATTCGACTATCAGCCTGGTTTTCATGTTTTTCCTTGCTACGTGTGGTTTTTACCATTGTGGTGATGTCTGTTGTCACTCTTATGCGTTTCTGTATGCTGGTTTTTGAAAACTTGACCTATAGTCAATTAATAATGTACTTGCGTGTTCAAAGAGTTCCTAACAATGTTCACTTGCCTAATTGCCCCCCCCCCTCTCAAATCCATTAAATACATGTTTCAAATCGTTGTAAGAGTTGCGCCAGTGGCACTCATTATCCTAGGGTAACAGACAGCCTAAAGTTCATATTGGTTGCCAGATATGCTGCTGGATGCTCCCTAATTTAATTTTGATATCCTGTCATTATAACCAACAGGCAATGTAACCATAAAAAAGCTCCCGGCCACCTCATTTTCATATGCAAAAATCAAAATTAATAACAGCCTTTTCATCCATGCATTCCAAACTGTCGTGCAAAACAGAATATACAGATGGAGCGCATCAACGTATCTGACCTAACAAACAAAGATGACAGGCGACAGGAACGTAATCCGGCAATCCACAAGTCACCAAACTTCGGAAACTGAAACTCCAGGTTCTTACCATGTGACATATATTACAATCTATGTTTGAATGAACTAGACAGCAACAGGACAACAAAATAATACATAGTTTTATCTGCATCATCAACTTAGGAAGACAACTTTCCGCTTGCACTCTAAGAATCTTGGAGGCCATGCTCTTCCAAAGAGCCGGAGTTGTGCGCTTGTCACCAGGATTCAGAAGCAAATTGTGATTGGCATTCAACATCTTGCAGTCCTAACAAAACTTACTGGTAGTGAACAAGGTTGTAGCTCTGAATGAGCCACACTTCTTCCAACAGATACATATACATCATTTCTTCAACAGGTTTCGTGAGAAGATTCTCTTACAATACGGACTGGTGCGTAATGTCGAGTGTGGTCGGACTGCTTCGACCAGTAAAGAATGAAGAGCACCCTGCTATTCAGAAGAAAATGCAACAAAGAGAACAAGAGAGAGATTTATTAAGTAAAAAATTCAACTAATGCAGTAGTATACTCGTAAAGTTAAGGGTCTAGGTTTCTAAACCTTGGTAACTGCTAAAGCACATTGAATGACGTAGTTGGCAAATGGATCCTGCAGCAGCTGTTCAAAGCGAGGCACTGAGAGCAGTTCAAGAACAATTTGTGACCGGCTCTCTTCAAAGTGCCTAAGGCACCTCTCAACCACATGGCTGCCAAATTTTTGAATGGAGAGGTGCACATAGTTCCCTTTGAATTGAGAAAGCAAGATGGCAATGCTACATGGGTTCTTTAGATCCATGATGTATTGAACAACGTAGTTTCTGGTGACACATAAAGCACCTTCAGAGTGAGAGAGCTATATCCCAAATGCTAAATATAAACAACAAATTCCGGTGCTATATTTTGTCCAGCGGAATGTTAAAGTTAATTTTAATAAAATGCAAAAAACAATTAAGAACATGCATAAAACTGATGGCAAATGACTTAAAATTAAGGCATTTGTATTGATAAGCATATGTTTCCATGCCCTTCCTATAATCAAGCCCGGGCTCCCATCAAGGGTCACGTAGAAGTTTGTCTTGCCACACTCACAGATTATGGATATTGACAATAACTAAATCACTATTCCTTAAGCAGCCAAAACAACAAGAAGGTATGATATAATGTTGCAAATGTTAAGATCAATAAATGAGAAAAATGAAACCAATAAAAATTGAGGGAGATAAGTTGACAGATAAGAGAACGACCATCAAAGACAACGGGATGTAAAAAGAAAGTTGTGAGATCTGAACTGCTCATGAGAAATGGTAGTTCAGTTAGGGGGAAAGGACAGAGCAGGCAAAAATTCTTAAATAGAAACGTTCAATTTGATCTAGGCGGTCCAATTATTGAAATTACAAGTCCCGTAATAAAACAATGTATCCGATTATTGAAATTACGAGTCCCATACTATACTCAAACAATGTATCTAAATCTAAATTACGAGTCCCATACTATACTCAAACAATGTATCTAAATCTAACTGTCCTCTAGTATCATAACCTAAAGACATCCAGGAACTATCTCAAGCACCTGTCAATCATTAAGCACCATGCTAGTGGTGTTGCTCCTCTCAGGATCTAATATATCTATTTCATTTTCATTCATGTGGACAGAAATAAGCAAAGGCTGAAGAGTGATGCCCAAGGATGTTGTAATCAACAGATTAATGACTCGAATAACTTCGACAATAAAGTCAATGTGAACTATTCTATAATACTTAACAACTACTTACCTTGAATGCAATAACAAGTTAGCATATATTTCATTTATTATTAAATGAAGCACTTTCATTAAGCCACACTACCATGCATCTTGAGGCTCATAGAAACAGTTTAAGTGGTAGTGTGAAGTAAAAGGGAATAAACATCTTATGGTAATTTGAATTGCCATGTAGCACAGGCGTGTGATCAACACATAAAAGGAAAAAATAAAAAAATCATAGAGTTCGAACACTTGAAGTGATTTACCCGAAAGGATCTTGTGCGAGAAGAAGTCCATTTCTAGAAATTTCGGTCATTAACTTATCCCAATGTTTTCCAGTGGCATGTGCAATGCATCGTTGCATTACACAGCATCCATGACGATGTGTTGCGATCTCAACACAAAAGTTTGTCGCAGCATCAAAAATAAACTGCAAAGCAGGATCAACATGAACGAGAACAGAGCAAGTTGCAGAATCTGTTAGGACATATATATAGCGAGGTCTGATGCAGATTACCAAGAAAAAGAGTGGATTTTTTTTATAAGGCGAACGTACAGGTCCTGGAATGATAATTTGAATTGAAAATTCTACACCAATACAGCTAGTGATCTCTGAACTTCTGGAAATCCCATTTTAGTTATGCATACTATTGATAGTGTGTAATGAAGAGAATTCCCAATATGAAGGCTGGTGCTTGCGATAGCTTTAAGATTGTGTAAATGTGGCAGAGTTAAAATTTAGATTAGGTGATCCTTCTTTGGATATTTCTTCCTGTTTCCAATGCTTAGACGTTTCTTTGGCATTTTCCCTCTTTTCTGATAGAGGCCTGTGCTTGGCTTATGGTGTTAATGTTGGGCATGTTTCATATTGTTTTTCAAAGGACAATAAATACCAGGTAGGATTAAGTTTAGCACGAGGCAAATTTTACATGAAATGGAAATCTATCCCTAGCACATTAGGACAGGTCTGGATTTCAAAATGTGTTTTTAGCAGCTAGCCCAGTTAGCTTGGACTAGCCACCACTATCCCGCAACTGCTCAAAGATTCAAATCACAAACTGATATGAAGACATTGTAATTATAATGAAACATATAGTCAACGATTGAGCTTCAGCATATGATTGAATGTCGGAGTGATATCATGCAGGTCGTTGGTTTATATGTTACTAAAAATTTGAAAAAAGAAAAGAAAGACGCATGCCTCGGTAGAAAGTCGATAATAATGAGAAGCTTGAACAAAACTAGACTATTGTGCATGATGTTTTTTTCATCCTAGAATTATTTGCATTCCCGAGTTACAATAGCATCAAGGAGGTAACTCAAGGATGTGAAATTACATTTTAGAAATCATGACGGATCATGGCAGCAAACATTCAATTTTAAAAACTCAACTCGGGAAGTAAAGGTTGTACCTTGTTATCTTCATTGCTCAGGAGGTTCAAACAACGCTGAATAACATGATTTCCATTCTGATCCTTGACAAGATCAAGCACACCAGGTTCCAGGGCCAATACTACTGAAGAAATCTGCTGCCTGGTTTTGAGTGTCTCGATCAACTTCTGCACTACTCGTGTGCTGTACCACAGAACCATAAAAAGAAATGAGAACACAAAACTTTTTCGGTGACTATCAACAAACTACAAATTGAAACAGCAACAATCCGAGGTATAGAAAATACCCGTATGTGTTTAAGCAAATTCTAACAAGCATTCCAGGCTCATTGGTGATCATGCGAACTATCAGCAATCTATGTTTTTCATCGCACACATCCAATAGCTTCTGAACGACATAATTGCCAAATGGCTTCAACATAAGTTCAACAATATGGCCGATAATTTCATCAAATATTAGTTCGACATCTTGGCTTGTTCCCTCTTCAAAAATCTTTTGTAAGAAAAGGCAACCATTCTGATCTTGTGCCATTAAGTATACATAACCCCGGAACTCATTCAAGGAAGTAAAACTTGGTGCCATTGGCAATGGGCTATGATTACCTAGTCTCCGAACATTTTCACGTATTCCTTCATGAAGAGAACAATCATCTGGTTTAATGCTTTTCCCCTGAATGTTCCGCGCAGCAATCTCATTGAAGTGATTCTTTCTGTGATCTCTCAAAGAATCATGTCCTCTATGGCTGGCATGATTGAGACCTCTTCCTTGTAAAATGAGACTATCCGCACGGCAAAGACTTTCCATATCCCCTGCACCTTTCATAGACATGAGAGACTGAGGAGCACCGTTGCGAGTGCTTGGTGTAGTCCTTGCTTTTAACAGCAGACTTTTACCTAATCGGTCATGACCATCCAACAAAGAGTAACTCAATGAATCCATGGCAACCCTGCCTCCATTAGAATCCATTTTATATTGCTGAGGGCCAACAAGAGCGTCGTTAATGAAAGGTCTAGTGCTAAATGGGTTCTGCGATTGATGAGTACCCTCATATCTCCATTTTCCCTGTTTTTTGCTCTGCTCCAAAAAATAATCGCTCTGGTTTTTAAACCACCTAGAGCCAGGACACAAATCATCGGACTGATGATTATGGGCAAGGAAAGACTCCACTGAATCAAAACCACCCCTTTCAAATCCATTAAATCTACATCCCATAACATCATTACAACTCAAAGAAACTCCACGAGTAGATGATTGAAAGCTTTCCGAAACACAATCATCATTGCTAAAATCCCCATTGTTTAAAACACCATACGAGCAATGCTTTTTAACATTATATGGTACAATACCCACACCCAGAGAACCATCAACAACTACATCACCAAAACCAAAACCATCACCATGCGGGTCCATCTCAAATCCCTTCATTTTAACACCGCCATTTTGTTCCTCTCTAATATTCATTCTAACAAAATCTTGGGACAAATCATTGATGTTATGAGTTGATTTAGAATCATTCAAACTCAGTCCGTTACAGTAAAGGTAACTCGGTGATTGATGGCACGTAGCCTCTTCAAAAAAAGGAGGAGAAAGAGGAGGTGCTGTTGCAAATGGTGAGCCTGAAGCATCCTCAGAAGAGCAAAACCCATTTGAGAAAGAGCTTGAAGGAGAAAACTCAGGTGATGATTGCAATGATACACTAGTATCACTCAGAGGAGAACCACTCAAAAGTGACTTCTTATGAAGAAGCCTCAAATATGACCCATTCAGTCCTCCTCCATTCAACAGCTCTTCCTCTCTCTTCCTCATCTTCTCCATAACCTTCTTTTCCCTCTCAGATTGTTGTTTGTACATCATCATCATCATCATCAAATGTACAAGACACAATATACACCTATATGTAAAACATATATAAGCAATATATCTGTCTAGCTACTTTTACAAAGACAAACTTTTGTTAAAAAAAAAACCCCACACCCACAGCACAGCAGAAATCTATTTGAAAACGCCAAATATGCACTTAGGGGGAAAAAAAACAAATCACACAGTACTCGGGGTATGTTTTCTGGGTGATGAAGAATTTAAGGTCGCATATTTTTAATCTCGTTTGTTGTTAATATTGTTGGAATTTGGGTTCTGTGAAGGAAAAGTGTAGAAGGATTTTGTATTTGTTTCAAATGGGTTTTTTGGAGATTGAGGGAGGGGGATGCAGTACGATCTGTTACTGCGTGTTCATGCTCACACCATTACAATGAAGTTGAGCCGGCACTACTCTCTCACATATACCAAGTTACTGCCACTAAAATGAGAGTATCTCTGGCTACGACCCTCTCTCTCTCTCTAAGGTTTTTTTTAATGACTTCTTTTATTTTCTTATTTTACTGTGTGTTTGTTAATGGTATCTTGGGTGCAACTGATTTCCTTGATTTTCTCACTTGAGGTTGTTGACTTGGTTTCTGTATCAACTTCTTTTTTGATATACATATATATATATATATATATATAACTTCGTCTAGAAGTTCATTGGTTTTTGAAAACCCCGTTCATACAGCTTTTCAGAGTGCTTACTTTAGAAGTTGTTTAGTTTTTTCTATAGCTTTAAGAGATTAAAGAAAATACTGTATACAGATAGAAAATCAAATAGAATAGATAGAGTTATTATTTGTTTTTGCATTTAAAAAGAATTTAATTTTTTTTAAATTAATATTTTTTTTATTTTTAGATTATTTTGATGTGTTAATATTAAAATTAATTTTTAAAAAAATATTATTTTAATATATTTTTAAATAAAAAAAACAATACTAAATTAG
>SRLM01000024.1:52360-67081 GCA_015708895.1 Populus ilicifolia
TATATATATATATATATAAAAAAAAATTCGATGGCTCACCTATGTAAAATTAGGCCGAGCAGGCGCATGAGACAGCATCTATTCTTCTTGGAGCTTTTATATTCATTAATAATTTTTTTTTTCCCTTTTGAATAAAACCACAAATTTTTTTTGTCTATACACATTGAAATTTTTATGGAAAAAAATAAAAGGGTATTTACTAGGTTCCATTGGGTCACCCAGTGATAAATTAACCCTGCAGATCTAGCAAGTTTTATTAGACGAATTACAAGTCTGAATTTTACTTGCTTTAAATCCAATTAAAATCTTTTATTAATCCATCAAACCAGACATAACCATGCTTCTCATAAAAATGACACCCTTCGCAGGGTTAGCTCCATCTTTATGAGGCCCTTTTTTCCTCCCAATTTTCGCCCTTTTGTCTTCACCTTCTGATGGAAAACCCTGCTCTCCTGACTCAACAAGACAAAAGTGGCAGAGACGCAGGATTGGGCAAGAAATTACACTGGAACTTCGTGGACAGTTGGTGAGGAGATGCATTAATTATCCCTGGCATGTTTTGTGGCAGGCTACAGCTCCTGTCTTTTGCCGCATAACGTCTGAAAATTTCCCTGATTTGAACAAGTGCTAGTTTCTACATCAAACGCGCGCACGTGTTGAACTTGTGGTTACCAAGAACTCCCTTTCAAATAGCATGGCCTGCGCCTCCACCATAACGGTGGAACTTGTGCTGTGATAGTCATCATGAACCAGTCTAGAAAAAGCTATTCAGAGAACTTGTCATTTACACCCGGCATTGAGACTCATCAGCAATCTGATGACCATTCCAAGAGATGGACGCAGATTTGGATTCACCGTAGTTCACAAAAAACCCATCAAATGCATCAACCAACAGATAGAAGCACTGGACTAAAGTGCACACCACAAATATGACAATCTGGAGACTCCGAAGCTATGATATTACAGTTATTCCTGCCAATGCCTTGATGGACTATCTTCTGAACTACTCTAAAGGTCGTGGAAAATAATAAAATGACATTACAAACAGCTATGAATTTTAAGGTTCGACAAATACAAGAATCCTCTGCAGAGCTATCAATGAAAGCATCGGGGACAAGAAAATTGTTCGACAATGGATCAAAAGGAAAAAGGAAAACATTTCATAGGAATTAATCACAAACAATAATGATGGCAATGTCATGCTAACAAAATGAATTCTGGTCAACAGCCACGTAATTCACTAAAACAAGCACTCAAAAACACGAGAATATATGGACATTCAATCCAATTAGCAAACAGTCCACAACACTGGTTGGCGTGTTAAGACCTAAAACATATTCCCCAAACCCACATTGAAAGGTCAAATAATACAGTAACACATCCCCGCTAGCAATAAACAAAACCAGATAGAATGATAAAGTAACAGGGTTAGACCTAAAAAATTAAACCAAGGCAATGCTGCTCTCACCACCAGGAGGCTTGCGTACACCACCTAGGTAGTCTCGAGACTCTACCTTCCCATCAGAAAATATATCACTGCCGCTCATCTCTCGCAATTTTGCCACACTCAGCGGTTTCTCTGCAGTAGATGGAGGAGCAACACCTTTGAATACGTTATTTCCTGAAAGTTCATTGAATTTCTGGTTATAAATTTTCTTTGCTGTCTTCACCACTGATTCTTCACTAGACATTTGACCTCCAGCAGGCTATAAAATTCAAGCAAAGCACCGAACCAGTCAGGCTTTAATTCAAATTAAAACCGGGAGAAAAAGATCAGAACAGGCATCTTAGAACAAAAATCACAAAAGAGCAGGTCAGTGCTATTGCAAGGGAAATTATATACTTACCCTCGTGATGAACTGATGTGGCATGCAATTGTGGAAAACAAAGTCCATTTATTTGAACAGTTATCCTAATATTATGCTATCAAATATCCTAAGACTTTTGAAAAACAAAGTATGGGTAACTTCTAGAAACAGCAGTTCAGTGAATTATCTTTGGCCTACATGCATGACAACAATTACCATGCCTCCCAACCAGTTCATGCAACAGGTTAAATTCCATTGCAAAGTGAGAGTAAAAGGAACAGGGAGAGAGCATAACACTTTGTTTATGCACCAACACAAACTTGTATTAGAAAATTTGACAGAAGTGCTTACATTTCGTGGAGAAGGTTCACCCAATTGGATGCTTTCTTGCAAAGCCAAAGCACGCACAGTTGTTGGCCGTGGTAAAATTTCAGGAGGGGGTGCAAAGATGTCATGTCCACTGAGCTCCTTGGACTTGGCACTGGAGATCTGCTTCTTCAACATGGCATCAGACTCACTTTCTAAGGTTCCACTTAGCTCGCGCTGCTTTGCCACCTCAGGCAGGGTAGTAGGCTTTTTGGGAGAAACACTCTCTTCCTCCGCAAATGAAATGTGACTGATTCCAGCAATTGCTTGCTGGCAATTCCCAAAATCAGAACACAGAAAAATAAGTTACCATATCATATACATCCTTTCAGCCAAATTACACTGAAGTGGGCTAAGAACTGTGTGTGAGCTCAAACAATTTTAATCAAGAACGATGTAGTAGATACCTGGTACATTCTGAGTCCTGTTTTGCTATTAGCAGTGGGGTTGGCACTGCCAGATTCAGCCAAATCATTCTCTCCATTGGCCGCAAAGATGCCACTGCCAGTCATCTCCTTCATTTTATACCCAGAACAAGGTTTCCTGAGAATTTCAAGCTTAATGTAGTCAAAGACCTTACATGGAAACCTCTAAAGAATGAACAGCAAGTTGCTAAATAGACATACGCAAAACGATCTAGTTACCATACACAGCTGTGGTTTTCTAGTATCAGAGAACAAAGATTTTGGCAATCCCACAGAAATCAAAAACTCATCTTCACTCAATTTTCTACTGAGAAAACAATCTTGAAAATGGTTGTTTCAATATTTCTAAACTGACCCAACAACCAGTCATGTTCTACGCCAAGGAAACATGGTTTAAAAGCCATATCATTGACCAAGAAAAAAGATTGAAAGAAAATGTTCAGCGTTTGCTAGGATATTGGCACGAGCAGGGTAAAATCAGAGAGAATTATGAGTTAAAGATCAAATACGAGTAGTAAGACAATGTAAAACAAAACTTAAGAGTATAGATAATTTTATTTTTTTTGTAAGAATCTGATGAAAATATTTGTTTCAACAGATCTAAGGACAACTGGATGGATTACCTAGGCGCGAAATGTCCAAAACCAAACCAACAGTAACCCCATTGTGTGAAGCAAAGAGACATAAATTTTCCAAATTTAGACAATCGAAACCATCATCATTTCTTATCAAAGCTAAATTCAGAAAGTTTATGATGAACCATGGAGATCCACAGATCTCACCGTTTATTTAAGCTCTCGAACTCCTCTTCGGTAACTTGACCCCCAAACACCACCTTACTGATCCCGTCTGACGGCTATAAATCAATAACCAAACGATTAATCAGCTACTAAATTATTATTTTTTAAGAAAATGAAAGGGGATAAAAGAAGAAGCTGACAATGGAAGCTACCTGGTGGGGCCGGGTGGAGCGAGAAGCAGAGCCAACGGCGGGAGAATCAGGAAGCGGAGTCTCGGACCACGTGAGTAGATCTGCAGTAGAAGTGTGCGGTTTCCTAACCGGAGTGCTCCTCTCCATTATTTCTAAGAAAAATAAATAATAGCGCTTGAACCGGAAGGGAGGAAAGAGAGGAGAACTACTTGTATGGTCTCAGACTGTGAGAGAGTATATAAGAGTGTCTGCTCTGGTTTTGAGTGTCTTTCAGGGGAGAGAATATGGGTGGATCTGAGTGAAATGACTATGATGTCCTGATCTACTAGAACTTTCTGTTTTTATTGTTGGCTTCGCTTTTGAGAGAAGGGGTTTTTTCACTTTTGGAGAGTGAGGGAGTGGTGTGGTGGCTACTCTTTCTTTCTTCCTCTGTTTTAAAAGCAAAGAAAAAGGAGTTGAAAATGAGGCTTATTTTGTTCTTGTTTAGTTCTTTCTCCGGTGCTGAATTTGAATTTCATGCCGCCCTGGGATTTTTCTATCTGTGCGTTTCCATTACTGCCAGATGAATTCTAAATTTAATTTTTTTTAATATACATGTATATATAATCTCAATCATACTAAATTAAGAGAAAATTTAAAATCTAATTGTAATTTGTTTTAGATGATCATTACAATAAACTGCTTACATGGATGTCTATGAACTAAACAATTGTATTGCGACCAGTTGAAATTTTGGGATCATTAGTGTCAAACACTCAAATAAAAGAGGCTGTTCCTTCAAGAGGATTTATTTGATGATGGGAAAAAATACCACTTAAGTTTCGAGTTATCGCTTGTTTAGTATTTATATAGAGAGAGGGAATGAAATTATCATAAATCTAGATATGAATATAAATCCAACAAGATTCTTCCCAGTAGGAGTTACAAAGGATCTACAACTGGAGAAAAAGAAATTGAATGCCCCTCCTCCTCTCAAGCTGATCAAGATAGTGGATTGACAGATAGTTTTTGGAGAACAATGTTGCTTGCTCTTCTGATGCAAGAAATGAATCGTTTCTGCTACACTCCACATCCCCATGTGAGCAATCAAAATCTGTGACCTTCAGATGCCCATTCAACACTTGATATCAAATCATTTTGTGGGTCATGAGCTAGAGTATGCTTTCACGTGCGGTGAAGAGGGCTGCCCCACCAACAGCGTGGCTGTCTCTGATCTCGCCATGAATTAACTTCTCTTTTTTGCTTCTTCGGGTAATTTTCATCCTGCAATGTGGATGAGAATGAACATAAATGGATGCTGGTAGAGTGACAGTCCGAGGGTTATTTTCGCCATATAATAAACTATGTGTCTTCATCGTCCGTGTCTTTCATACGGAAATTGAAGGTATCCGTTGGACAGGATACTGGCATCCCTAGTGGCTTCCAGGCATGCAATACGGGAAAGTGGTCGTTTTTAAATTCTAAATTGCATTTAATTACTCATGACCCCTTCGAAATTCTTAGAAGGCACCCAATTTTTATAGGGTAAAACTATCATCGTCAGTTACCCAGAAAGGGAAAGTGTGTTGACGAAGTCCTCTGGGCTCAAGCAGTTGGCACGCGACCTGTTGAGCTTTTTCGCCCCTTGAATTTTTATTTTACCAACTGGGATCTCTTTTGATCTGCTTGATTTTTATCGCTTTTTATAATATCCTTATCGTTATTTTTGGTTTCGAGTTTTGAATTGGATTAATACTTACCACTTCAAAAGTAAAAAAGAAGAATAAATTCAATGTTCCGAAAACCTCGAAAGAGAAAAAAATAAAATTGCTGATCCATTCTGCAGTCACGGAACATAAAAGATGAAGATAATAAAAATTAAAAATAGATAGGAGAAGAAGATAAAATTATATTTGATAATGGTATATTGAAAAAAATAACAATATTTGTATTATGTTTTTCTAATAATAGAAAAAATAAAATCAAATAAAATAAAATAATTTTATTGTTAATATATATTATTTAAAAAAATTAAATATTTTTATTTTTATTAAGTTTTAAAATTAATAATAATACAATAACTTTAATTTTAAAAATCAGATCTAGCTAGCAGGTTGATTAAAAAACCATCACGTCTAGAACATCACGTCTAGAACTTGAACAAATCCAAGTTCAAGAAAGATAAAGATAGATTTAACTCAATCTCATCTAATCAAAATTGATTCAACCCATGATTTGATTCGTCCATTATAAAACCTTGTCAAAATCAAATCTAGTAATTCATCTATTTTTATTTGTTTTGAAAAATATTTTTAATAAAAACAACTTGATTTTTTAAAAAAAATATGGTCATCTTAATCCTTATATTTCATGACTTTATTCATATCTCAGGTTAATTTTAAATTAGAATTAAAAACTATAACAATAACATATTTTATTTTTATATATATTGGTGGAATAGCTTTTTTATTAAAATATTTTTATATGGATATTTTAGAGATAAAAAATAATACATATTATCTTCAAATATATGTTTTTTTATCTTCTATTTTAGAAAACATAAAATTACTTCTAAATTGTGGAAGAAACACATTTATTTTTATATTTTTATCTGTTCAACCAACTTTTTTCATCCCCCTACTGTCCTTGATTTTTTTTCCCTTGAATAGTAATCAAACATTACCTTAAACATTACTATTATTGTTCAACTTTTTTTTAACTGTTTTGTAAAATATTTTTTATTTTAAAAAAATATAAAACTTATGGTTTATATGAATTCAGATTGTTGGGGAATTCGACCGGTGATGTACTAATATTTGCTCATACGAGGCCAAGCACACTGACACAATATTTAATGTGGTTCGGCAAATCCGCCTACATCCACGGGGGAAGCCATTATATTATGTAGGGAGAGAACAAGATTTACAACAATAGAGGAGGAGGAATCATCCCCTCTTATAGCAACTCTCAACCTCACTCTATTTCTCTCTTTACAGTGCTGCAATAGCAGCTACTGTTTGCTGCCTTTGGCAGCACACTCTCTCCTACATTTCTCACATCTTTGGCTCTACTACTTCACTCTAATTTTGCTCTCTTACATATGCCTCTATTTATAGGCATTCATGGAAGCTATTCTTGGTTTGTTGTCAACAATGGTGGCTACCAACTCTAACTCATTCAACAATGGTGGCCACCAACTCTAACTCATTCAACAATGGTGGCTATCAATAGTCAATGGTTGGTGCCATCCATTTGTTGCACATGAAATGGCAACCAACCTAACAATCACCCCCTTTGCCATTCATGTGGGGCAATTGTCTTCTTTCTTCAACACAAGCTTGCATCTTGCAGCTCTTCCAAGCTTTCCATTTTGAGAGCATTTTTGGCCAAGTTTACAGGTACTTACCAAACCTTTCAATCATCAGAGTAACCTAAGCACACCTTTTCTCACACAAAAGGATCACTATAACCAGATGGTCTGCCACATCACATCTGAATAGTGTTAACGCTTGTCTCTGGAACAACATTCCCCTTCGAGCGTGCTCGGTCCGGAATGATTCATCAAGCCTCACATCAAGGCTTACAACACCCCCTCAAACGGATATATCAAGTGCGACAGTCATTATTTGAGTATCTCAATATGATCACAAGCTCACCACTCTTCCAAGAGTTTACTCATCCAGGAGTTGCGCCTGCCCTCTGTTTCACCCTAGAAACCACGCCTTACTTCTCCATGAGTCTCCTACTCTTAGTCTCAAGAGTCCAGGTAGCTTTCCACCTTTAACCATGGGGGCAGCCCATAAAAGGTTGATCCATATCTGTCTTCATACTCTGAGTATTACAATGCCATTACCGAGCCCACCACCTTGACAAGAGTCAACTTGTTCCCGGAACCTGCGCATGCCCTTCTGCTCCTTCATAGCAGCCGCGTCTTAATGCTCCACAAGTCATCCACTTATTGTCCAAGGCAAATGTCTTCTAGCTCATTGATCTTTAGCATGGGGGCAATATCCATGAAAGTCAATCCTGCATTTATCTCCATACTCATCATAGCCCTTTCATTGGCTATCCATCTGTCCACTCATACCTAGCCATCACATTGGCTCTGGGGCGTTCTGAACTGGGCTCCTTTCACGGCCCTCACACCTTCTCCTGAGGTGTCTCCGCTCGTTGTCATGCGGCGGTCTAATTATAGGCTCATCTCATAGCCTCCATACCTTACTCCTGAGGTGTCTCCGCTCGTCATCATACGACGATCTAATCATGGGCTCATCTCATAGCCCTCACACCTTCTCCTGAGGTGTCTCCGCTCGTCGTCATGCGGCGGTCTAATTATAGGCTTTTCTCATAGCCCTCACACCTTCTCTTTAAGGTGTCTTCGCCTTTCATAGGCGGTCGCATCCTTCTTCAACTGAGATGCTTCAAAGTGGCTCCATAAATTCTCTACCACCATGTGGACTATGGGAGAGATCACTGCCACTAATTACATAGAAAGAGAAAGTTGCGGTATACTCCTCGCAATCCTCCACCTCAATTTCTATGTTTGGAGCTTCTACGCCTTTTCTGCTTAACAGCTCCACCCACACCAACTCCCTTTGGTGTCTTCGCCTTTCATCATAGGCGGTCGCCTTTTATCACAGGCGTTTGCACCCCCTCAATTAGGTGCATCTACAACAGCTCACCCTTCCATCTTTACATGCATTGAAAGGTCCTTGTTTGTTGCCTTTATCAAGAGCACAAGAGACTTCTTGTTGTACAACCTTTTCATACAGTCTCTGCTTTGAGCTTCATCTGGGAACTATTCTTTTCCTTGCACTTGTTGTCTCATTACAGTACCTCGTTGGATCCTCCGGGTACTCCTACACAATCTTCATGTGCTCTCGTGCAATTTTGGTTCTCCAGATTTCTCCCTATTCCTTGCTTATGTTTGACAGCAGCTCATCCTGTCACAACATCTATCCAAGTCAAAATAGGGTGTCAATCTTTATCCTTTTGCTGTATTTCTCTTCCATTATCAGGGTCTTCATCAATTCTCCCCTCGAGAAATTACAGTCACCGAATCTAACTTTCTTGGAGAAATCATCACTTCATCAGATCCTTGATCATACGGAACCCAACTGTTCCTTTGTGCCGTCATCCTGCTAGTCTTCAACAGTTTCATAACAAACTGTCACATATACGAAAATAGTACCGTATGGATAATCCTTCCACTAAGCAAGTTCCCAGGAAAGATTGGAGGGGTCACAACGGTCCCGCTTAAAACCCAATCTCCTAGACAGAACTTCTTAGGCCATATCTATCCATCGTACTGTCTTTCCGTATATACAACCATTTGCTAGCCTTGTCGCGGCATTTCTTTACAAGTGATCTGGGGTATCCTTGTTTTATACCTGATTTCTCAACATCTGGTGAGACTACCAGTGCTCAGATTCGTCAAGATTGGTCTTCATCAAATTTCACTCTCCACCTCAAATTGTCCACATGATCGGGTGTTTAGAGTGTCCCAATTTTACCTTCCCTTAAGGCAATTAAAATTCCCCACGTAATAGTTCATCGCATGTAATTGGGCAAACATGTGTGATTTCTTCTTCTTCAGCTCCATCGACCACCATGATGACCATCATATGCCTCCTGATCGGGCAATCTCTCTTTAATAATTCATCACTGCCATTTCTGATCTCAATCTCAACGATCGGACCGTACCATTGCATCCGGAACGATCAAATTAGCTGGAAACAAGTCTGAAATCGTCCAAATCGCACTTCAGACGGCTAAGATTTGATCAAAACAATTTTGGCCTGTTTAACGACCCAGATTCAATCTCAGAACCGGTTGCACGTAGCCTCCGCCACACAGAATCCTGTCCCTCGGCTCGGCTCGGCTCATCTCGGCTCGGCTCAACTCGGCGATGGTGACATGGCTGCGGGACCCACAACGATGACGTGGCACTGGCTGGTGCTGATGTGGCATGGTTGACGTGGCCGATGACGTGTCTGATGACATGGCGGTTTGACTTGTCAGAGTGCTGATATGTCAAGTGACGTGCCTGCTGACTGTGCAGAACTGCTGACGTGGCTGATGACGTGGACAGCCAACCCCGCCGGCGCGTGCGACGGTTTCCGACGTCCGATTTCGACGCGGTTTTCACCAGTGGCTTCGTCTCTTCCTCTTCTGCACAATGGTATGGTCAAAACACAATTTTGACAACTTTTATTTTTGAGCAAAATCAAACATCACGTTAAAACCATGTGCTCTAATACCAATTGTTGGGGAATTCGATCGATGATGTACTGATATTTGCTCATAGGAGGCTAAGCACACTGACACAATATTTAACGTGGTTCGGCAAATCCGCCTACATCCACGGGGGAAGCCATTATATTATGTAGGGAGAGAACAAGATTTACAACAATAGAGGAGGAGGAATCATCCCCTCTTATAACAACTCTCAACCTCACTCTATTTCTCTCTTTACAGTGCTGCCTTTGGCAGCACACTCTCTCCTACATTTCTCACATCTTTGGCTCTACTACTTCACTCTAATTTTGCTCTCTTACATATGCCTCTATTTATAGGCATTTATAGAAGCTATTCTTGGTTTGTTGTCAACAATGGTGGCTACCAACTCTAACTCATTCAACAATGGTGGCCACCAACTCTAACTCATTCAACAATGGTGGCTATCAATAGTCAATAGTTGGTGTCATCCATTTGTTGCACATGAAATGGCAACCAACCTAACAAAGATTACCTTTTAATATGGTAGCATTAAAATTATTAAAAATCACTTTGTTAATAAACAATTCGTAACAACTAGTACATCCACGCTTCCTTTACATGAAAAACAATAAAATAAAACAGATTTTATGAAAGGAACAGTGGACCCTAGGGACGAAAGCGCGCAAAATAATCATGTGTCCCACACGCTGCTATCCAATGTAACCTGCCTTGCAAATAACGAACATCGCTACTTGATATCGTCTATCAAGAATCTAATCGATTAAATACCATACCATGCATTGCAAGTGAGGTTCTAGCCTAGCGGTGGAAGGGGCTTGTCCCCTTCCTCTGCATCAGGGGTTCGAACCTCACCATGCACGCCTGTCATCCCCGCGGTGCCTTACCTGTTCACTGGGCTTGCAGGATGTTCAGTGAGCCGTGTGGATTAGTCGTGGTGCGCGTAAGCTGGCCCGGACATCACACGAAAAAAAAAAAAAAAAAGAATCTAATCGATTAAATACCATAGTATCTCGTGCTAAAAGAGAGGCCTCATGAGACCTATACAATAAACCTTGCCCCGCATGGTTGGTTGAACAACCAGTATTTATTAAAAATTGCGTTCCCTATCTGCTAGACACGGCTTCTAATATATTGCGGAGAGAGTAATAGGAAGTCTCTCTTGTTTCACGCACAAAACCTAGCAAATTTAGGTAATGTTTGGAACGTGATTGAATTTTTATTTTTTTAAATTAATTTTTTATTTCAATTTTTTTGATTATTGATGTTAAAAATATTTTTAAAAAATAAAAAATATTATTTTAATATATTTTTAAATAAAAAATATTTTAAACTATAATTATCAGTATGTTTCCAAATACCCTTTACAGGATAGGATGATATCTTCTTGCCTGTCTTGCTAGCTAGTGCGAGTCAAACTTCACATGACATCACATTCAATTAAAGTTATAAATATAATAGTCCAGTGCTTAGAAATGTAAATATTTTAGCTTCTTCTTTTTTTACTTAAATTTTATATTAAGTAGATCAAAATGTCTTGATTTTTACTAAAATGACACGTGTTTTAGGCTTACCTACAGTCCTAGCATAGTACTGAAATAAATATGACTAAATATTGTTTTGTTATCCGTATTAATATTTGTTATATAGCTATAATTTTGGAAGATGACTAAATATATTTGTATAGTCTAAATATAGTTTGTACAATTGAATCATTCTTTAATTTGTATTTATAGTTTAATCCTATTTGTCTAGTCTTTAAATAAAAACTTAGATCTTCCATCCATCCTTTTGTTAAAAAATTCAAAATTCTGCATTGTATTGGACAAGGTATCACGTGACTTGCACGTGCCTCTTGAATGAATTCCTAATGATGGAACCACCCTCACCTGTATAGTTTAAATACAAGTTTTGTAAATATAGAGATCGTTTAATTAACATTGTGACACAGCAGCCTTTTAAAATAATCTAAAAATATTAAAAAATTAAACCTTAACTAAAACGCTTTACAACTGCAAAAGTAAAGAGGCATTTCTAACACCAGTAATGAAAAAGCAACCATCAGAACAGCCACATCCATAAACAAACCACAACTCGATAGCTTCTTACAGATTCTACAGACCTGGAATTCATAGTTTCGGTGAATTAAAACTTCAACGGATTTTCATGGGTTTCAATGAAATAATCACCAGTCGGATGGCTTGATGAAAGGGAGTGGTGGTAGGGAGCTTTTCATTGATGGTTTTCGTTTACGGTGAGAGAGGCAATTAAGGGCTCTCGTTGATTGGGATTTCATGGAAAATTCCATCTTTCAAGTTATTTGATCCGTGGATATTCGCCGGATGGGGCATTCGTAGTTCTTGTTGCAGAAGAGGGGAGTTTACTTCGGCGATTTATCATCAGAAGATTGATAATCTATGGAGCCTAGTTGAATTGGAATCGATAAGACCCAGGTCGCTCGCGCGGGATAGGAGCTTAAAGAAGTGAGAGATTATTACAGAAGTGATTGTTATAAAATTAAAGTTCAGCTAATTATTGAAGATGTTAGATATTTGATGTGTTTATAAATTGAAAATTTAAATATTAATGAAAATAAAGAAAATAAAAGGTTTTGATGGAGAATAAAATTCACCATCTAACAAAATAAGTTTAGAGTTGCTTATGTGTTTCGTGTCGTAGGAGTTATTATTTTTAGAAGTGTTTTTAGTATGAAAATTTATTAAAATAATATCAGTTTTTTTTTTACAACAGGATAATAAAATAATTTTAAATATATAATAATAATTTTAAATAAAAAATAAAATTTGAAAAACATGTGACCAGCCACATTGACAAATAGAACTTTAACCACCAACAAAAATTTAATAAACATATTTGAAACGAAACAAAAGCTACCCAGACTGCCCCACACGCACAGAAGCTAACTGCCTCGATGTGAAATTAAACACGTACATGTTTCTACTGTTGCCCAAGGCACCCAGGGTTTTGGTACAAAGAGGGTTATATAACAGTGAATTGTTTGCTCGTATATTCTTTGAAGAACTATAGCTACTTCCTTTTTCTGTGTGTAAAAGATTTGCTACTTTGTTAATTGACCCAGTAAATTTTTAGAGGAAAAAAATAGCTTTACGTAACTATAGCTGTAGAGAGAGAAATATAGCAGCATTATTTATATTTTTTAAAAATAAAAATTATTTTAAAAACATCAAGATTTTTATTTGATTTTTAGTAAACTTTGACGATTTTATTTTTATTTTTAAAAATAAAAATGATTTTAAAGACAGCTTGATTTTTAGTAAACTTTTACGATTTCATTTGCAAAATAATTTTTATTTTTGCTGTTGCAGCCACACGCTTGTCAAGTGATGGTGGACATGCGAGAACAATTTTGTCTTCCCAGAAAGAAAAGGTTATTTATAAATTATGTTACAAATTAGAATTATATATGTACCTAAAGGAGACGGTAAAAATGAAATAATTGAAAATTTTATCAATTTTTTATTTTTGCTATTAGAGTGACAAATATATATATATATATAATGTTTTAGGTTTTTAAGAACAAAATATTTTTATTTTTTTATACTTGATATTTTATTATTATATATGTGGTTTATTTATCATTATTTTTTTATCTCTTATTTTCTGTAATATTTTTTTATTCTTTACACTTTTTTAAGAAAACAAGATTGTATTTTATTTTTTATACTTTGAATATTTATCACTCCACACTTGACCACCATAGCAATACATCATTGTCTCATTTTTCTAAATTGTTAAAAATTTATTTGAAATCTTATATGTTTTTATTAACACATATAATTTTTATTATAGGTAAGTATTGGATTTGTAATTAATAGTTATATTTTTTACTTGATATAAAAGAATATGTTAATAATATCTATGTATTTATATATATATAAAAACATTATTTAACCTCCATCAGAATAAATACTTTGATTTAAAATCCACCTTTAATCAAGTTTCGATCGTGAGTTTTTTATACCAGCTCACGGGTCCAACCTGACTTAATAACTATGTGTAAAATTATGAGAAATTTCTCATGGAAGGATAATCGGTGGTTGGGTTCTCATTTAACAATTATTGATTTTTCAACTTTTATCGTTTTAATTGTTTTAAAATAAGGTAACTAAAAGTATAAAAAACCGTTTGGTAATAATTTAAAAAGTATATGTTTAATATTTCGTAATAAAAGACAATTTTTATAAATCCTTGTTTAAGCTCTTGCTTTTTTAGGTTTTATTACTTTACTTTACAGCAAAATAATTAAAAAATATAAAAAATGAAGTAACTGTTTGAAAATTAGTTGTTTACTTTTGAAAGTGGAATATGATTTCCTTATAAAGTTGGTTAAATGTATATTAGTTTCCACTTCGAAAAGAAATAAGAAGTTGTATATATCTTTTGAAATGGAATAATGTTTATTTCATATAGAAGTAAAGAATAACCTTAAACAATCTAAAATTATATAAATATATATTGTGCAATTTAGCCCAACACACACAACAATTACTTTCCTACTGTGATTTTAAATATTTTTACGTAAAATCACAAAAAATACTTATAATTTAGTTTATTCTACCGAGCATTTATTGAAAAAAAGAAATTATTTTTAAGCAAATCATGTAGTTTTGAAATAAAATATTAATTTAAGTTACACTATTAAATTCTCATAGTACCTCAGCTTCACACACAACCCCGTATCATGACTCCATATCAAACTGTTTTCTATGTTAAATCTCTCTGGACATATAACACGACAAGAACTCGACAAGCTCTATATTTATATTAAAATAATGCAAGAAAGGATAGAAGATTAAAGTATTGTATAAGGATATATGGAGCCTACACCTACACAGTCTTTTTTCAATTAGATTTTTCCAGATGTAATTGTAAGATCCCATACATCTTACTTGATGAATATATATATATATATATATATATATATATATATATA
>SRLM01000024.1:67542-139987 GCA_015708895.1 Populus ilicifolia
CGTCTATGATGTTAATGAAATTGAATGTATATAACGTGTTGATAATGTCTTGGAAAAAATCCACACATGAATTAGAATTTTCGTGGCTGGATTTATGGAATTGATTGGTCGTGAAAAAATAAATCCTACAAGAAATAGAAAACTCTCTAATATACAATATATCTATACAAATGAAAAAATATACATTAAAATAAAAATAAAATAAAGGTTAAGAAATACATATGAAATAAGTTGGTTTGACTTGGCTTTCAAGGTCTCATCTGGCTTTAATGGCTTTTGAATGACTTTGACAAGTTTTTTTTTTTTTTTGCTAAAAATTGCTTTTTTCTAACTTTCATACTGGGTGTATTTATATCAAAATTTGGAATTTCTTGATGGAGAAGTAATTGTATCATTAATTAAAAAATTAGAACCGTATTGGTTTAGTTGTTCATGATGGATTTTAATTGATACCTTATGCCATGGTTAAAAAATTTAAATTATTAAATAAATTTTTAAAATATAATTTATATAATTTTTTAACAACCCTTTCTAAATAAAAACTTCTTAACTTAAAACTTTCATCGTATCTATATTATTTTTTATTAAATAACATAAAACTAATAAAATTTAAATTTACAATTATCTAACCCCAATAATACCATATCTAAAAATAATTATATCATGCATCCTACAAATCAAAAAAAAAGGGGGGGAGGGGGTTGTTATTGTAGGCTGGTGGCTAGAAAAAAATAACTGCTTTGCATAGGGTAAAATAAATTTGCGCGCAGGAGAAGCTTGTACACAATTAAAGGGTAAGATCGATGCTCGGACCAAGACTGCACCGAGTTTGGGTAAATCTTTAGCTAAAAATTCCAGCTATTTGTGCCAGCCCTTGAAAAAAAAATTCTTTTTATTTTTTCTTGTATCATCACAGGTGTTTGTTTATTGTCCATACAACAAAACTTGCATATACAAATTCATAGCATGTCTATCGTCAAGTCTTCTTTCAGGAATCAACTGAACTCTTCCGACAGCGGATGACCACAGATCTTTGAATGGGAATGAATGACTCTCTAGTCCGAGAAAACTGTAAATTGCTTTCTGCTAATGCTGGGAACTTTTACACGGCCTGTTGATCTCTCAACGGGAATGCCTTTTTTCTTCTATTTTAATTCACAATTATTTATTTTCTGAGACGTCGATGCTCGAAAAGCACAGTGACAAACACCTGGCAAGGCCTTAGAAAGTACTGTGTCGCGTGATTAAAAAATGAAAACAGAATTAAAGGGTGGCAGCAAGATTTTTAAATTTTCAGGTAAGGAATGGTGTCGTTTTACTACACATCAATATCACTAACTAACGATCATTTTTTGGGCTGGGAAAGTGGAACTTTTCTGTACGTGCCACGCCACCAAAGCTTTGTCGGCAGGGAAATAAGAGGACGATGATTAAAAATATCGGAAGCTAAAATGTTTTAAGCTTGCCAAACAAGCAAGCTACCATTGCTGTCAAATTTTAATTACCAATTAAATAACCAAGATTTAATACGCAAAGAGGAGGGCTTTAGCTCTGTTCTTGTTCCGAGTCAGCAAGGTTAAACGATGTCCACTTCACACGATGGACAAAGCGACCTATAGTGCAGAACCCACCACTAAATGATAATTTAAGAAGGCTGTCGCTGTAAGTTGTTGTTTGGTATTGTACTATTACTTATTTTTTAAAATAATTCTTGTTTGAAATATATATAATTTATTTTATTTATAAAAATTATTTTTAGTATCTATATATCAAAATAATTCAAAAATTAAAAATGAAAAAAATAAATAATTAGCCGTATATAGAAACAACCTCTGAAAATTACGCTGAGAGAGAGTTGAATATTTTTTATGCCTGGCATGATTGCGCCCTCGCCTTACAAATTCTGTTGCCTGGAGAAACAAATAAAACAATACTCCCTCGTCCGTTCCAATTTGGAATGAGACCAGACGAACACTAGAGCGGGCAGGTTAAAAAAGAAAAAACGAAAGGACCTATGCTAGGATATTGAAGTCATTGAATATTAGCTTACAACTATATATCACTCCTACATTTAGGTTAATAAAATTAATAAATATAGGATCTCATCTAAGTGTTTGAGATTCAAAAGGATACTGATAAATATCCTATATATACTTGTAGTACTGCTGTATATAAAACAAATTCATTCGACGAAAAATAAAAATAGTTTAAATTAAAATGAAATTATTTTCATTAGAAAAATGTTCGGATCTCGTCCATAAATAAGTAGTCTTCCATCCTATTTAAGAAAGCAAAAATAGAATGGTTTTTCATCACTGGCTTGCCTTGCCCCGCCCCAACAACCACTGTCGGATGTAAACTGGGAAACAACTGGTATAAAAATTATCATCGCCCACCGTGGGGCTCGAACCCACGCCCGCAAGGTTAAGAGCCTTGCGCTCTACCAACTGAGCTAGACGGGCTTGTTGTTGAGAGGTAAAGAATTAGCTATATAAATAAATCATACAAACTCGTGTGTAAAAAATAAGAATTTGAAAGGACTCTGTCGAACAGGAACTATTTTATTTGCCCGTTTGGGCCTAAAAATCAGCCCATAATCTCATCCTTACCCAGCCCATCTGAATCCCATCATATCTAATAAAACAATGTTTGAACTCTAGGCAAATAATATGACACGTTGAGCCGTTCTCCTTTTCCTTTACTTTTTTTAACCTTCTTCGGAAAAAAATAAAAACGAATAAATAGCGTTTTAGAGGTTGCAATAAAGTACGTGCAGACCTGAATACGAGGTAAACAGTTCTCCTCTCCTTCTCTTGTATTCACTTGTGGAGCGAGAGTTGTATTCTGGAAATGCTTTTTTAGTTACTCGATTATTTGCTATTGTTTTAGCAAATTTAAAACATGACAAAAAAGAAAGAAAGAATGAAAATATAAAATTATTAATTATTTCTATAAAATTTTATATAAAATTGGATCCAACAAAAATAAAAAGTAACACACGCACACACTTGTATTGGACAAAGTAGCTGCAATGGATTGATTCCAGGTTTTGATGCAATTAATTCTCTTGGCATTTTCTTGCTGGAAAGAATATTATCTTATTTTATTTTATCATGAAACATCCAACACAGGATAAAAAGAACTAATATTGAAGAATGACAAAGCAACATCACGAAACGATTTTTTTATTTTTATTTTTAAGCAGTTTTATTACACTGCCGCTTCTGATTCACATGGTATCAATTCAATCCTTCACCTATATACTTATTCTTATATATATTCTATGCCTATAAAACTTTTCAATTTGACCCAAACATTTGAAAACAATTCTTATTTTTTTTTTCCAATAATGTTCGTTGATTTTTTCCAAATTGGCGCTCATTGTATAAAAAACATACATTAAACCCAAAAGTACCGATATCAATTATTTTTTTCATAACATAAAATATTCAAACATTATTGTAAATTTTACACTAGTATAAGTTAAAAAAATAAAAATAAAAAGTTTGCGTGACTCGTTTGAAAATTTAGATTGATTTTGTGAGGCCATGTTAAAAACCGATCCATCAATCAATCGACTTTATTTTTTTAGAAAATAAAATCATTTAATTTATTTGTTTTTTTTTTAAATTGAGAGTGGTTTGGGATGACCTTTTTAACGTTCAATTTCAATTTATTTGTTAAATTTGATTTAAATTATAATTCACAGAAGTGTCCGGTTATTTGGTCATTAAGTTCATCCGTGTTAATATTTTTTTTTGAAGACAATTTTTTTTTTAATTTCAATTAAAACTAAGCGCGTTGCTTTAGCTAATTTCAATTTTTTATATCATTCAAGCCAGACAAATAATAAATAACTCAGCAGTCAGGACACCTTGTTGCGTTAGCAAACACCCAAAAGCAGTCACTTAAGCTGTCGTTCTTCTAGAAGCAGATATTTTAATAACATTTGCTTAGTAGTTAGTGTCGTATACGAGGGGGGCCAGTGGTATCATGCTGCCGGCGTAGCAGCATAATTTAAGACGGTCAGTCTCTGTTTTTTTTTTTTTTTTTATAACTTGTGTGTTCCATATAATTATCTCTTCTTTTTTTTCCCCGTCAATCTCATATAATTAATTGACTCCCACACTCTCTGCTCAGAGACGGACGCTGAAAGAAGCCATGGCCTCCTCAATCCTTAGCAACCTCTCGTCTGCGTTTCTCCCGAGCCAACTCAGCAAATCGAGCCGACCTCTTTTCACACCGCACTGTACCCCTACCTTTAAACGCACAAGTTTCGCGGCAAAAATTCGTGCCTCTTCTACCGCCTTCGTTGAGACCAGGCCAACGGTCAGCTTTTCCTTCTTCTCTTTCAAATTTATCATTTTCTTTTTTTCCCAAATCATTAAGTCTGGATTTTTATTCTTCCAGCGCATAATTGCGCTTTTAAGTCAGTTTTTATTGTGATTACAAGTACCCCCCTGATTTCTTTGTTTGGTTGATGAGAGAAATCAGAGGGAATTGAAGTGAAAGCAAATGTTACAGGCCTTATATTTTTTGTGTGTTCATTGATGAATATTTGAGAATTGAGATTGTAGGTTATTTATTAACCTTGAATGATTAGTCATTGATTGCTCTTAATTGAAACATCTGTCTTTCTTATTGGATTTAGGATCCTGTGGTGGTTGACAAGGATGTCAGTAGCAGCAAGAACATCCTAGCCTGTCCCGTGTGTTACGAGCCCGTAACTTTGATCGGTGCTAACGTCTTATCTGTGTAAGTTATTTTTAAAAATGTATGCGGAAATTGGTATTACCTTTGGCATGGAATCAGTGAGGGTCTTTAGATTTATGTTTGTAATGGTTGGACTTGGCACAGAGATTCTGCACGCGGATCTAGTTTGCTGTGCAGCACCTGTAAGAAGACTTACTCAGGCAAGGAAACGCATCTTGAATTGACGGTAGCAAGTGGGTCTAAGTCATATGATGATGCTATGCCTATGGCCACAGAATTTTTCAGGTGACGATGAAATAGTTATTGCAGTCTTTATGATTAAGATAGAGCTTGTGGGCATGGTGCTTATAGTAAATTTGGGTCATGGATAATGTTTATACATGTTCACACTAGGACTTTTGCAAGTTATATGTAAGAATATTTGTCCATCTTGGAGCAATGATCGATTATCAACTACAGTGACTAATTTCTTTTGAATTAATTCCGACCCATCATGCTTCACTAATGATGGCTAACTAGTCTTCTTAAACCATCTATCCTGTCAAGCAGAAGAAAGGGTTTAACTAAACTTTGAGCCTTTTACGTTGGACTCTATTGCATTCTCGAGATTCGGGGCTGCAATTCAGTGATTGTAAATTTCATTTTGAAGGGGTTGGCGTTTGTTGAGTACCACAACCAGTCTGAACTTGGTTATCTTGGCTAGATAAGTGATTATGCTGATCGCATTTGCAGGTCCAGACAACCTATGCTGGAACTTCTTCTTTGGGAAAAATTAGTTCTTTTGGCATCTTTTGCTTAGATACAGCATCAAATTTTGAAGAAAATTGTGGTTTAGTTTGACTTGTATGGATAAAAATTACAGTAGGAATGTTTAGTCATCACACTGATGCACTTCATGCTACCATGCACAATTAGTACGAGTGCCAAACGTTAAAATTTTGGCTGTCCTTTTATTGTTTTTCTGAATCAGAACACCATTCATATCATTCCTTTATGAGAGAGGTTGGCGGCAGAACTTTGTATGGGGTGGTTTTCCAGGCCCGGAGAAGGAGGTAACAAGACATCTCTTTCTGAAAGCTTTCCCAGGAAATTTGTTTATTGAGTTGGAGATCTTATTTGTGGGGCAACCCTGTAAACTCACAGTGATCTGGGCTGCAGTTTGAAATGATGAAGGATTACCTCAAGCCGGTTTTAGGTGGCAATATTCTAGATGCTAGTTGCGGTAGTGGCTTATTTTCAAGATTGTTTGCCAAGAGCGGGTTGTTTTCTCTTGTTACGGCTCTGGACTACTCAGAAAACATGCTGAAACAGTGCTATGAATTCGTCCAGCAGGAGGAAAACTTTCCAAAAGAGTATGAACCAAAATTTTCTACTAATTGTGTTTATTATTTTGTTGGATGATCTGAATTCATCTCAACAGATCAGTGAAATTGATAATAGATATATCAGCTGCAATTTCTGATGGGATATATTGGAGTTTCTGTTGATAAAACAATTTGAGACTTCCTCTGCTCAATTAGTTTTGGCTTAAAGCTTGCTTGGGTTGAGACTCTATTTCTAATTGGTTTGATTTATTTTTTAAACTAATATTGATCAGGGACAATGATTTTTTTTATCTCTCTAGGAACTTAATATTGGTTAGAGCTGATATAGCTAGACTTCCTTTCGTTTCTGGTTCCCTTGACGCTGTCCATGCTGGTGCTGCTATACACTGTTGGCCTTCACCATCAGTGGCTGTAAGTTCTTCCTCACTTGTAGTATTTTAAACTTATTTGTCTTTAGACGTTATATTATCATGTTACTGTATATTGGAGATCAGTAACCACGGTTTTGACTGGCATGTAAAGCCGAGACTGGAGGGGGGAAGGACATGAGTCTTACTGCTCAAAGGAATCAGGCAGTTGTGAAGCTGAAGCATCCACGCTTTGATGCCTGCATAACAGTTCTTTTGCTCTCTTTTTGTCAAAACTGTGGCTACCCATTGCACAACTTGTCAAATACTGGCTTATTGGTGACAAGTTACTGTACCTCGTCTTGCCCCTTTGACGAGCCTTGATGGACATTCTCTTCTGCAAAATTCCTATCTCTTTTTCATTTTTGGCCACTCTTATTTTTTCTCATGGTTTTATGGTGATAATAAACACACTGGAGGGCTTGAGACAATGAATGTTGGCTATATATTTGGCATCTAGCCATATATCATATGTTTTCACTGTCCATCACTTACAAAAATATAGTCTTCTGCTTATGGAAAGTGTGCTTTAAAAATGACTCCACTTATCGTTGCTACTTGCTTCTGTTACAAGTGTGCTTATAAATGATCCCACATTGCTCAAATTTACCAGCTGACGATTCCATGATGTGATATCTATTCTTTAATTTGCAGGTAGCCGAAGTAAGTCGAGTTTTGAGGCCCGGAGGAGTGTTTGTCGCTACCACCTACGTACTTGATGGGCCTTTCAGTTTCATCCCATTTTTGAAGCCTATAAGCCAGGTATGTGGTTCACTTCGAACTTGAACTGCTATTCTTGAGGACTTTAGACAACATGCTCTTTTGGACATTTACGATAGAAAAAGTAGAGCTATTGTTAATGGAATCAATACAAGTCAATTTGGCACAATAGTTCATCCGCGGATTGCGCGACGTGTGTTTGGCATTTTGTTGGCTTAAAATTTGATTTTTTTTTAAATTAATATTTTTTTAATATTTTTAGATTTTTTGATATGTTGGTATTAAAAATAAATTAAAAAAAATTATTTTAATACATTTCTAAACAAAAAATACTTTGAAATACAAGTTAAATAGTCATTTAATAAAATAAAGCGCAGAAAACAAAATTAATAATAAGTGAAGCAAGAAAAATAAAAAGTAACCGCTGGGAACTTGACTGGCAATGCTCAAGGATTCAGCATGCTCTGTCAGTTTAGTGACATCTTCTGTATTCAGACATCGGAATAATCTTACACCAAGATCATTCTAGTTTATCCAACAAGCTTTGCTTGAAGGATGCTATATCAAGCATCATATTTATGTCTTATATAACCTGTATATCTGGTGGATAATTTATCAATTTGTCTTCCATTCCAGAGATTCACACAAGTATCAGGCAGCAACTTCTTCCTATCTGAACGTGAACTAGAAGCCGTCTGTGGAGCCTGTGGACTAGTTAATTTTACATGTACAAGAAATAGGCAATTTATAATGTTTTCTGCAACAAAACCCAGCTAAGCTTTCCGGGCTATTCTCGTATGTTCCTCTCACAGTATTTTATTTAAAGAGCAGCGCTTTACTTCAATACTTGTTTGATCAGTTTGTTTCTCTTGTAATTCGAATGTATACCAATGTGACATTATTTTACCTTGAGAAAGTGTATGAAGATACGTATTATAAATAATTCTGTACGCTGTTATCCCATAAGAAAGAAGGAAATAGGAAGGGTTACTGAATTGCAAAACATATAAAACTATGCAAAAATAATTTTAAAGAATGAAATTGAAAAGAAATAAAGTTTATTTATTGAATTGCAAACCTTACAAAATACAGGGATCAATATTAAAAAAAAGTAAAAAAGCATTGAATAATCCGAACTCGTGAGAGTATGAATAATCTTAAAACAGATGGATGTCGCGTGAATCTTTATGAGGTTGTCGTGGGTATTATTTCCTCCTTTTTTTTTTCTTTTTGTTCTTTTTAGATTTAGAACATTTTTGGATCTATGTTATTTTTTCTTAATAATGATCTTACCCAATTTAGATTGAATCCTCTATGTATGTTTGTGTGCTGATTTAAATTACTAACTAGATCTATATTTTATGATTGTTTTACCTACTTGTTATGGTTCTCATACTTTTAATGATTGTATCTTATTGGCTAAAAGGCTTTAATATAAGATGATTGTTGTCGATTTTCCATCAGCAAGATCTGATGATGTAGCTCATTCTCTTATTGGTGCATCATGGGTTTTTCATTTGTGAACATGTAGGCTTTGTTTACGTGGTGCAACTGTGCTTCTTTTCTTTCTTTCTTTTTTTATTTGTAAAATACAAAAATTTTTATTTTTAATTAATTTTTTGTGTTTTTATATTATTTTGATGTGATATCAAAAATAAATTTTTAAAAATAATATATATATTATTTTAATGCATCTCCAAATAAAAAATACTTTAAATAATAATAATTATTATAATACCAAACACTATTGTAATAAAATAAGTTTTTGGAAAAGCTGGAATTTTAAAAAGTTTAGTTGTCATCTAAATTGATTAAACAATAAAAAGACTAATTGTTAAGTGAAAAGTTAGCTATTATTGATGTGATGATATTTTTAAAATAGTAAGATTTATTTTCTATAATTATTTTATTTTTCATGATTGTAATGTGAAAATAGCCGTGTCGTCTACACTACATTTGGCGATAATGAAATAATATTTTCCATTCTAAAAAACTCTTTATGCTGTTTTGATTTTAAATGATTGACAATTATTTTTTTCGAGTGGCAGCCTAATTAATGAATATTCGTTATGTTAAATCCTGCGTCATTTAACGCTACTGGGCCTTTACTTGGGCCTTTCATTAGGACACGGTACAATAAACCTTCAACTCTATTAAAGTTGAAGAGCGTTAGTTAGATTAAAGAGCACCGCTCATAACGAATACGAGTTATTTGACTCTTGACTCTTTGGTTGTATATACATATTTTTTTTAATATATTTTTATATATAAAATTTAAAATGTAAATAGAAAATTTATATAATTATTCAATTAAATAAATTGATAACTATTTATGTAAAAAAATTGTTAACAATAATTAAACAAAATTAAAAGATAAATATAAATTAAAATATTAAATCCATATTTTTATTAGATTAACGGTACATTAAAATTTAGCATATTTATAGCTGCAGATGGAAAAAAGAAAAAGGGAGAGAGAAAATAAAAGGAGTTTGGGAGAGCTTGCTTGTTTGCAGCAGGAGCATTCCAAGATATACATAATCCCATTGTGACAGACTATCCCGTTACTGTTGATGGCTCATCAGGTAAAACCAGAAGAGGCAGTGCTGCCAGAATGATGGCTGGTGCAGAGGTTATTTGTGCTAGAACTATCCTCCCAGGATTTGGGTCACGTGCAGAAAGAAAATCCCCTATTTTTCTTCCAACCAAGCTTCCAAAGAAACTAGCAATGACAAAAAAGGGTATGAGGAATGAGTTTTCTCATGAGAGAAACCAGTAAGCTCTAACAACACAGGTGTGGATGCCATAGCTGACCAAGGGAATAAATCGGTGACACCCTGAGGCTCATAATCTGGAAAGATGGGAGTCTTAATAACTTACTCGGCTCCATGGAACAGGTCCTGCACGATCTGTTCGTTAGGATTTACTTGAATCTTGAATGCTAGCTCTCCTATCAGCATCTGAAAAGTGTGGATCATTGGCCAAAAAGAAAACGAGCACACCCACTACAAACACTAATTATGCCGGCAATATCGAATGCAACCCTCCACCCTGGGATTCCCATGAAAGTCGCTGGAGCTATGACACAGAACAGAATCCACCGGTAATGGAACCAAAATTGGATGTTAGTTCTACCCATCCAAAGGCCGTACCACGATTGCTATCATCAGTTGAATCAGCAACGAGGGACTGGGTTGCAGGTGCAACAATGTCGAGGCCAATGCCATTCAAAGCTCTAGATACGGCCACCTGTTTGTGAAAAGCTGAATGACTTGAAAAGGCACTCAATCAGCTGGTATGCTGAGGACTATTGTGCTTTTCTTGATAATTACCTAACAAAAATTATTTAAGAAATCTCAAACACATGAACCGGAAGTATTTTAAATATTTTCCGATTATTTTGGATTTGGGCACTTCAAGCTTCATGCGCAAAGATTTTCTTTCTGTGATTACACGTATTTCACAGTACTGCCATCTTAACAGCCTCTTGTGATTTCCGACTATAAAAAAAATTTCAGGTGACAGGCAACCTTCTTATTGCTTGTAGAGTTATAAATTCAGCACTTCAGTCGACTTAAGGGCATGCTCCTTGTACCTGTTAAAATCTGGTGACTTCATGGGTTTGTAATCTTCTCTTGTTTCCATAGATCAAATACAAAGCAAAATGTTTAATTAATCAGACAGAGCAAGGCATTAGGCTTGACAAAAGAATCTAAAAAAATCCAGTGCTTCATCCATTATCAGTGGTGCCGAATAGAACCTCTTCAGATTTAACTGTATCTAACAGATTTTCATATTTCGATCGAAGAATTTTCATTAACTGCCTGCAATGTCATGTTTTTGTCACGTTGGTCTCGATCACTAGCATAGAATACATCAGGACCTGCTAAAATTATTCTGATATTCTTGCACTTTAATGAGCCCAGATTGACAAAAAGATAAAATAAAATAAACAGTAACATCATTTTTTCCGAACATTTTTTTTTAACTAGCAGAGCATATCCAACAAGTATACTGCAAGACAGTCAAATAACTACTAACTGTCTAAAAAAGGGTTGTGCCTGACAGCTATAGACCTAAACAGAGTCAAGGACCCCAGTCCAGTCGGGTCCTTGCCCAAGGTAGAACCTACTTCTTTACAAACACCAGGCAGCAATGTCTCATCTGCTCTCTCCATGATCCCTGCTATTTCAAGGGTGTGACAAGTGAGCTTGCATAGAAAGCTGGGATTTGGAAAAAGTATTTTTTTTATCACTTAAAAAAAAAAGATAACATATTTAAGAATCATATATTATATCAGCATCTTGCTAGTTGCAAGTGTCACATATAATTCTCTTAAATTTTAAAAATAAATTGATATAATTTATAATAAAATGAGAAGAAAAAAAAGAAAGAGAAAAAAAAAACCTTGAAGATACATCAAAACTTCGATAATAATAATGCAAATATCGTTTTAAAAAATCAATGAAACAAATCTAACAATACCAAAAAAGATCATGAGCAATGATTGAAGCAAGTCATACAAGCCATCTCAATTTGTCAAGGTTCATTTACTTTCAGACGGCTCGTGTATATACTCAAGTTATTTTTGATGATCTTTCTTGATATTATCAGATTAATTTCTTCAAGATTTTTTTAATAGTACTTGTGTCATTATAAAAGCTTTCATATGATCCAAGATCTTTTTTTTATTATTTTTTTCTCTTATTTATCTTTACAAATTACAAAGAGGAAAGAAGATAGAAAAAAGCAAAGAATATAAAGACTCTCAAGACATATCAAAACTCTGATAATAACACTACAAGTATCATTAAAGAAATCTCTATGGGACAAATGCAACGGCATTAAAAAAGATCACTAATAGTGATCAAAGTATGTCATGTAAGCTTTCTAAAAATAAATGAGCCACAACATATTTCAATGGCTAGCGAAGGCCCACTCTGGTTATTATTCTTGATTGAAAAGGATTATATTTTTATAAATTAGATGATTAAAAAATATTTTTATATTCATTTAAAAATATCATTTATTTTTAACATATTTTCTAAGTTGATCCTTATTTTTTAATTTTAATTTTATCTTTGGCTAATAAAATTAATGTAATCGGTTCTAATTTTTCAACTAAAAAACAATTAAAAAGGAAAAAGTCAAGGATGAAAGTAAACAAAAAAAGTAAAAAAGAAAAGAAAAGGAGTGATGCTTGGCCTTGTTAGTATATTTAGTAATATGATTAATTCCTCGGAGATTTGTACAGTTTTTCTTTATTGAGTGATGCTGGGCCTCTTGAGCCTCTGACAATTCGATTGATAGTGTTATGAAGATCAGGCTTTTAGGAAGAGAGTTTTGAGTTGATTAAGAGAGGCTAAATAGGAGAAAGATTTACACAGATGAGAGAAACCTTCACCCCTTCAAAGTTATGTCAGTGATGGATCCTTCACCACTGAGGACAAAAAGCTCAAAAGAATGCCACGTAAATAGATGAAAGTAGTGTAGCTTATATAAATAAGGAGAATTGCGTAAACATGTGTGTTTGTGTGTATATTCAATCTTTGCGATATTTTTATTAGCCTAATTGTTTTTTTATTCATCATTATCAAATTTATTATATTGATTGATTAATCACGAGGGATTTGAGTTGTTTAGACAGAAATATCCGCAACAATTTGGATATAAAAGAACTGATTGAAGCATGTATTGATCACCGTAGTAGAACATACTTGTATTCAGAAAAAGAAATTGAGTAGCCACGTGTTAAAAACTTAGGAATCTAAGATATAATGGTAAATTGAGATAATTTTTCCTGTAAATAAATAATGAGCCTGAGGCTAAAGCAGAAAGGGGAAGGGACCCACGCTTAATAGATGTCACGATCAAATCATATGATCTCCTTGGGGACTAGAGATGAAAAAAGAGAATATCATTTGCCTTCGTACAGCTTTTATGCAAACCACAGCCACCACTTGGCCCGGTGGAGCCCGCATCACAATGGGCAGATCGAAATCAAATGACCCACGACGGATCCCTATCAAATCCTACACGTGTGTCGTTATCCTAGATTCTCGCCTCTTGCGGGTCTCGGGAGCCCCTGTGACGCGTCCCTCTTTGGTTCTTCGTCGGCATGACCTGGCACTGACGTTGTCTCTTGCGTCAGTTCACTGTCAGAAAATGTCCCGTCACTGTGTCCTTCAACCATCCAGATTGATGTACCGCAGTTTTTTCTTACTGAAAATAGAACTGCACAATTTTTCTTTTTTCTTTTACAAACTCGCACGTCTAATACACACGCAAAGGTATATAAGTTGCGATGTTTTTTTAATATATATATATATATATATAAAAGCTGTGCTTTAAAAACAGCACAACTTTATTGTTGTGTTGTTGAAAATATAAAAAGAAAATCATGGGGGTTGCATTATTGATTCATTTGTTCAAATGAATGTCCAAATCTTAACATTCATATCGTCTAGGTTGTGTTATTTTAAAATAAATTTGATGACTCCGAATCTAATTTGAACTTAATTTAAAATTAAACCAATTAAATAATTAATTATATTATATTTTATTAATGTTCTATTAACCGGATAGTTCTAGTTTAATTTAATTGATCAATTATAAGATATATAAATAAATATATAAGATAAATTAAAATAATATTATTTTTATTTTTCATTAAAGAAACTTAGTAAACTTAGCAGGCTTGACTCCCTAGCAAATTGGTTAACCCATTTATTTATTTATAATAAAAAAACTAAAAAGATATTACTTTAATTGTTTTGCACATCTCACGGTTAACTTGCTGGGTTTGTACCAAATTAATCAAGCTTTGATGGAGGTTAATTCAATCAATTTTTTAGGAGGTTAGATTTCAAACATGGTCTAGATCAGATCTCACGCGCACACGATGAATGTCCAAGTTTTCCGCAACGCTACCTTCACGTTTTTTTGCGTTTAGGAACAATGCAATCTCAAAAATCACATAGGTTGCGCTGTTCCAATAACACAACTTATATATTCTTATAGGGTACAGAATCTTGCAAAGCCGGTACGCACCATTGAAAACTGCTCAATTTATCATGTTGTGTGTATCTTGTACTGTATTGTTTTTTAAACATTTTTCTAATCTTGTTAATTTATCGAAACCTTTTTTTATAAAGTGCCATTTATATATATATATATATATAACTCGTTATTATTGTTTTTTTTCTAATTCGAGTGTTATTAAATGATACAACAACATTTCCCTCTCTTTTCACTTTTAAATGGTTTCTCCAGAACCTTTGAGAAAACTAAAGAAGTACGGGTCCTCTACCCTGGAGTGCAGAAGAAGGGGCGCCATTTAAATTTCTCTTTTCGGAACAAGCACAATAATTATAAATGTTATGATTATTGGTAAAAGCAATTTGCAGGGATATAAAATTGCTCGAGTAGAGTTGACTGATTGCACAATTAGAACTTTAGATGGTACGAGGTCATTGTTTTGCTTTTTTAAATAGCTACTCAAGCAAGCGAGCTACAGGTTAATTTATACTAAATATCTCTTCTTTATTAGACAAGGTCCATTTCTAACATTAAAAAAAAAAAAACAAACACAAACAACTGCTTTCACATGTGTACCATTGCATAAAACAAGGGCGACATGGTTCAAGCTATATTTTTACATTGCAATAAATAACAAGGATCATAAGACTATCATACCCGCAGTAAAACAAATACGAAGTAGATTAATTGTGTACGATACCATTGATTAATTTTAAAAAATAATAATGTTTAATTATTGTGATACGGATAAGAATAATATTGAAACGAATTTCACCTTCGGTCAAATTAATTTGCAGGGCATCCACTTTCAGAATGAATAAAATAATCATGTCCCCTTGTTAAGTTTTTTTTTAATATAATTAAACCAATTTATATACATCTCGATTAAACTTACAAGTTTTAAAGTTAATAATTAAATAAATTTATAATAATTTTTAAATTTATAAAACTTGAATTACTAATTAATCTTTAAAGAGCAAACTCGAGGTTTGATCAAACTATACTTTTTATAATTATCTCCTAGTTAAATTGTATTCATTCATGAATGTTGTTCATTCATTAAAAATATATAAAACTAAATGATGTAGTATTTTCATTCTCCATAATTTTTTATCCATCGTTTTATATTTTATTATGGATTATAAGAGTATAATTTTTAAAAAATTTCAATTTAATCCTGTAAATTTTTTAGCATGATCTAGCCTTTTTAAGACTCCATTAAAGTCTAATTGCATTTTTTTTTTGTGAGGGTTAGATTAAAAGACAGAGTATTGAAATGCAAAATAAGGGTAGCATGGGTGACATGTATAAATTTATTTATGAAGTATATTTTTATCTTTATTTTCTTTTTACTATAAGATGATCGTTCATTTGAAATTTTAAAAAATTATTTTAATATTTTAATATTATTTTTATAAGCTTTCAATTTTCAATAAGTGAGATAGAAAATTATCAGAATCTAGCTTAAAGGAAGAAAGATATCATTTTAATGATTTCGGCAATCAAAACATTAGATTTTTATTTTAAACGATTTCATACAACGAGGGGAGTTTGACTTGAGTGTTGTTTTTCTTAAAAGTACCTAAAAATTTAGACTTGAGCACCATGAAGAAATTAGTTTTTGAGTTTATCTAGATTAGTCTAGTATGTCATTATTTTAATATTTGAAAAAGATGTAATTTTAAAAAAGTTCTTGAGTCAAGTTATGTTTTTACAGGTCATCTGAGTTACTTTGAAACTTCCAAAGACAATAAAAATATCAAGTTAATTCCTACATGATTTAATTTCTTCACTAAAAAAACACTAGTAATATCTAAACATTTTTTTTTATATTTAAAGAAAGCTTGATCCACATGAATGACTTGTACACAAGTAAATAATTTAGTTTAAAATTTACTGATGAAGAATAATTTAATTGTTATTTTTTAAAATATTTTTTATTTTAAAATATATTAAAATAATAATTTTATTATTATTTTTAACATTAATATATCAAAATAATAAAANAAAAATATAAAAAAAATAATTTTTTAAAAAAATATAAAAAGCGCGTTTGGATAAAAAATAAAACAGAACCTGTCCAAGAGAAAGAGAGAAAAGAATGTGGCGTGGGACATGTAGGGTTGATGAAAATCACATAAGACCTGCCTAGGCAGACAATGCAGTGTCTCCATGTCTGCACGAACCACATGAATTTCTGTGCACTTTTAAGCTCAGCGAGAGAGAGAGAGGGAGAGCAAAATCATCCTTGAAAAAATAGGAAAAGAAGCACTCCTACCAAAATCCTTTAAAAATTTGTATTCCTATATATATATATATATATTTAAAGTGATGTATACTGCCACAATATGAAAAACGTACGGTGTAAAAAATTGAAATGGAGTGTAATAGATGCCTCGGTAAAGTTTTATTTCAGTTCCTGTGAATTTTTTTAAGACATTTTAGTTTCAATATTTTTATTTTTATTTTTATTTTATTTGCAAATTCATCTTCATTTAAAATCCTTCCATCCTCATATCTACAAGATTTACATTTCAGCTCTTATAATTTTTTTTTTACAATTAGATCCTTATATGATTGCCTGTAATCATGTAACAGTTAATTGCACAATTGTTTTTAATGTAATGTTTGCAATATGATGAGTCACTATACTTGTAATCATCTGTTATATTACAAATTTAAAAATTTAACAATCAAACATAAAAGTATATTAAAACATTAAAAGTATATTGAAACATTGCATTATATACAACATGTATAGATTTTTTATATTAGTGAACCTCCAACCATCTGCACAAGAAGAGGAGAAAATTTTGAGGGGAGACTTTTGCACATTTAGAAAGCAACACAAATAAAAACCTAACCATAAACCCATCTTTTTCAAGCAAACCGGCCACTCTCTCCACTTTAGAAAAAAAAAGAACACAAACCAACCGGCCGCTCCCCCCTTACCAGCCACCTTACCCCTTTCCTTACCAACCACAGACGTCGTCCCTCCATATTCTAAACAGGCCATCCTTATTTTCTCCTCCTCCAGCAGTATCTCCGAACACCAGCCCAAGCACTAGCTTCGTCCCTGCACCAAGTAAGCTCTCCTCGTCTCCATGCATGCATAAATTTAATTCACTTTATTACTTTGCATATAAATTTTAATTCACCAATGACTGCTAATAACCAAGTTGAGCTTGGAAATAAAGTCCAGCCTAAATGGCTGGGCTAGATTTTTTTTAAAAGGATAAAAAAGGCTTATGCTTGACTTTGAGGGGCTATCCTTGATTTTTTTGATTGTTCAGTTTTCTTGTAAATTTTGAGAATATATACATATGGTTTGTTGTCTTTAATTGCGATTAATTGTGATGCTTGTGTTTTTGACAAAAAAAATATAAAAATATTTTTTGTGTTGCATACGGCCAATATCCTAACATGTTTTTAATGTTTTTTTGTTTATAAAAAAAGGAGCAGTAAGTATTTGAAGTTTTGAAAATGTCTTTTTGTATGGATTTCTTAAACACAAAAATTATTTTCTTGCATTTCTGAATTTTATAACATGTTTGTAAACTCCAAAGGGTAGTGGTCAATATTTAAAAAAAAAATAAAAATCTTATTTTATGGGGAATTTAATCTATTATTCACTATTAATATTTAGATAAAGAAATCCTAAATGGATGAATATCCAAAATATTTAATGGGAATATCTTGTTATTAGTCACTGTTAATATTTGGATAAAGAAACCTTAAGTGGTAAATATGCAAAATAAGTTTCTAGGGATAATAAGTCATCACACATCCTTGAAAGAAGTCTTAATTATAATTGAGGACATTTTTTTTTAGTCCACGGTTTATGAGCCATAAGAATATAAAACACAAAGACAAAAAATAGGCTTTTAAAGTGCTCTAGATTTCTAAATTTTTGTCCATGTCCTTTGCAATTTATGAGTCGCAAACTCTTCAAATACTAAGAGAAAAATAAGCTTTTAAGGCACATGAAACCTCTTTGGATTTTTATCTTCATAAATTTAGTCTGAATCAAATCTAAAAAAACTGATGAGATTAGAAAACACCAACACCATAGAAATTATAAAGTAAACCAAATACCAAGTAGTTTATCTTAGGTAGGGCGTACTAGGGGTCCTTATATCTTCCCTGTATGCAACCAATCCTTTACCTTATAGTCTTTGAAAGATCAGTTAGGTTTTCTAATGACCATAATACTAGGTGACGACTTCAAAGAACCAATCAAGTAAAACAAAAAAAAAAATCACCATCTGACGCCACGGGTAGGAAGGTGCGACAATGTTGTCTTGATTTGCGAGGGTAATTAACTAGGTAGTATCATTGTGATATTAAATGTATAATGAATATATTTATGTGATAGATAAATAAGATGAAAGTCTAAAAATAAACTTTTTATATATATATATATCAAATAAACTCTTTTAATAAAAATGAGCATATTTTTTATTTAATTATTTATTTTAATAGAGTTTAATATATCTTATTTTATAATAAGTGAGTTTATTTTAATTAGCTGAGTTGAGGAATATATTCATTCTACCTAGAATATGCTTCTTTTTTTCCATAATTATTTTTCTAGTTATTTAAGTTTATTTTTCCTTTCAACCTGTATGGGTTTAATTTCTATTCAAACAACTTTTTAAACTAGATTATTTTTATATTTTAAAAACTTCTTTTAAAAAAAATATTTTTAAATAAAAAATATTTGTTTTAAAAAAACTACCAAACTAATAGCTATGCTTCACTTGACTTATTTCAAAACATGTTTCATATCATTGAGAAGTTTACAAAACGGACATTTGCTCTGAGAAGTTAAGGCAGAGAAACCAGCGTCACAGAGAGTGACAAATGTCTCTTTCCCACCATGCTTGCTTTTAAAATTAACTTGGATTATTATATTGGACACAAGTTCCTAATTTGTACGTTTTAATATCAAGGCTTGGCACGAGGTGAGATTTAATACACCACCAATTAATACATGCACGCATAACATTCATGATAGATCGCTGATGTTCCATGAATGCATGCTCTCTCGCGGGGATGATAGAGATTAGAAAGAAAGGTTTCAAATTTCTGGGGGTGGCTCGAAATCGAGAGAGTGAGAGAGTCTGCACTTGCACCAACCTTTTCAGTTCAAAACGTAGAGATCAGTCTCTTTCACATGACCCTGAGGGAGACTGGGAGCTGAGGGAGGAGTGAGAGAGGAAGACGGATTAGAGAGAAACAATCATCATTGCTAAAAACCATATTATTCTCTGGCCTGGGCCACCATGATTCCAAAAGAGAAAATGTCACATGTCACCACTCCTCTCCAAAACATGTCCTCATCCTGCAAATTGCTTGTTTATATCATAGCTAATCAAGTAACAGCTCTCTGCCAATTTGTTTCCCAAAAATTCTATCATAATTATGTTTCTGCACTCGTTTGATAATTTTCCTAGCCTTTTGTTATTACTTTCCCTAATTCTTACGGTTAATCATCTCGTATGGCTATCAAAATGATTCACTATAGATTTTCTGTTCCTTCTTTCTTTCACCAAGATCTCTCTCTTCTCCCGCTTCTGTTTGTGCCCATATAATTAATTGTATAATCATACATTTATTATTTCAGCTATAAACCCCCCATGGTCTCTTCCATGAAGACCTACAACTCAAGAAAATCCAGGAGATGTACCAAGACAAAAGAGAAGGAAATCGAGGACAACCAATCAACAAAAGCAAGGACCGGAATTATCATTGACTTTAATGGCAGGGACCTCATCTTATTATTAAGTCATCGATTATACCACAAACTGCATCTATTTAATTACCACAAACTGTCATCAACTATACCACAAACTGCTTGAATAAGTAGAACCAGTGGCCGCATAAAAGTCGTAGATGTAGAGTTATATGAGATTTATACTGGAGCATCATCTAATCCTCCACGCCCCCACATGGCAATTCATATTCTTATTGTTTTTTTTTTTGAATTTCAAAAATCAATATGGAATGTATGAATCACGAGCCCACCATATTTTAATAATGACCACGCCATATAATGTGGGTGCTGTCTGCATTTCCTATATCGTCACAAAACTTATGGCAGCTACAGCTTTCAAATGCTCATGCTCAATGCTTTTATGAATTCGTAGGGTTTTTTTGGCTACGCCCTTGTAGAAAAAAAAAGAACAAGGAAGAGGGTTGTTTAAATCAGACTGATAATGAGATGGTCTCAAGCAGGGCGAGCAAGAAAAGCCTTCTGTGCACATGTTTGAAGCAGGTTGTTCCCAGATTTTAAAATTCAAAAAAAAAAAAAAACTTGACTTTTAACACGTCTTCAAATCCATTGAAGCGAGGTAAACTAGTTCGATCTCTTGGTTTCTTAATGGGCATCTATATCTATTAATAAGCACAAATGAATTATAACTTCTTCTTTTTTAAGAAAATAAATGAATTAGAACTTAAGAATCATAATATCATGGATAAGGATGTAATGGGGATGGATTTTTTAACTTCTAGTTTATGATTGCGGCAGGTAAGGATTCCCCTAATCTTTGCCACCAATCACTCTATGTTGTATTATTTTATCCTCTATAGTACCATATCCGAGAGTAAAATGAACTATTATCCTAGAAGAGACGTACATATATACCATGAATTATACGATGAACCATGTAAGAGATCATATCACAATATTAAATTGGAAAATCATACAAACACAAAGACAGTTAACAAGGGCACTGCGTGTACAAAAATGGAGTCGATGAAGAAGATAACAAGTAAAAAATGATAGGCTTGTTCGCATCCCATAATAAAAATTGTTGCTATGTCCTGCACCTCAATGGTACTGGGACATCGCAGGATGTATGCTAACTAGTATTCAAGAAAAAAAAGAATTGGACAACTCAATAGCAACAAATCTTTCTCAGCAGACAAGATCTTCTTCATTAACGCGGCACCACCGACCTATTTATTTTCTTCCGGTGGATAATGCACGAGGAAGACAATTTTGTGTACTGTGTTATGGGACTCCATGATGGTATCCCGTAAAGTACTAGATGAAGATTGAAAGTGTAAAGCAATCAACTAGAACTGGATTACTTCGAACTAGCTAGTTCGAAGAAGAAAAATAACAGTTGGAAAACCGAATCATGCATAGTAATATATATAATGACAAATATAAAGAAGGAACATATGAACATATCTACACATAATTCAAAGCGTAATATCTCGTAATTTGATACTCCTAAATTATAAATTATTTCTTGAAAAAGGAGAGAAAAAAAAAGATATGATGCTGCAATCTAGCCAAAGTGTCGGGAACCGAGGTCACTAACAGAATTATATCGTCACTACCAAAATCACAGTCAACAGTACCACCACCATCTACACATGACAATCAGCTGCCTGCAGCAAACCTTCTTCATAACCTACTTTGTACTCCCTTAGTTATAGAGCGAATCTTGATTAATGATCTCCCACTCTGAACTCTGAAGGACAGATCCATGAATCAACTGTACCCTCTGTACCTCTTGAAGGAACATTCTCTAAACCCTTTTCATGGTGAAAATCTGATGAAGCTGACGAGTAATTCAACTTACAGCTATTACCATAATTCCCATTCAATGACCTCAAGTTATGATGACTCCCATCATTCGATAATCTCATCTCTTCTGTTGTTACATGACTTGTTAGCCCACTAAGGTTTGCATTAACATATCCATGTCCCATACCCAATTCCTCAAGGGAAGGTAGAGGCAAACTTGGTCTAGAATTTGCACCCAAACCAGGCACATTAGGTAATTGTTGAGGAGGAGGAGGGAGGTGTAGAAGGGGGTGAATTGAAAGCATTTGATTTTGCATGTTTAGCAGATTTCGAGTTTGTTTGTGTAGGCCTATATCATCAGGCAGTTGGTAGTTTACTGAACTGGGATTGAAAGTACTAGTTGCGGCTGTGGAAATAGTATTGTTATTGTTAGCGGCAGTACTAGTACTAGCAATATTAGTGGTATGAACGATATTATTGTTAAGAAGTGAAGGAAAAGAAGAAGATAAAAATGGGGTTTGCTGATGATGAACCTTTTGAGCTGTGGGACGTAGAGGGTAGAGTGGTTCCAGATGACCAGACCTCAAACCCGAGCCAGGGCCAAAAAGATCGAGCCTTCGAGTAAACGGTGAGCCTGAAAATGGTGGTGCAGGGATCCCTGTGAACTCTTGCACCATTTGTCTGAAATTGGACGTGTCTGTCGTGAGAACTGTAGTGGGTGCCCTTCTTGATGCCCTTGTTCTCTTCTTGGGGTTTCTTGCTATCCCATGTGTCTGGTCATGAGACGGTGAAGAAGAGCGTCCTCCATCGTCATGAACCAATCGCAATTGCTTAGAGGAAGGTAGAGCTTGACTTGATCCTTGAACACCCAAAACCGCTGATTGACTTGATGATAATGAGTCTGGTAAGTTGATACCAAGATCAGTGCAATTCGGGTCAGATCTCAGGCCTCGTGACTGAACCATAATTGGGTTTGGTTGAGATTGAGAGAAGGCGTGGAAAAGACTCGGTGTAGGATCAAACAAAGTGACCGGTTGTGGGTGAGAAAGCAGAGAAGGACCAAAGTTGTGGGTAGAAGGATTCAAGAAAGCTGGGAGTGACTCTGGCCTTGAGTCATACTCTTCATCACCACCACTAGACGATTGCATACTACCGCTATTACCAGAATCCATAACATACAAAAGTTGAAACAGCAGAAAGGAAAGAAGATAGCGATAGTTGCAAGGTAGCAGAGGAGAAAAGGTAATCTAAAAAAGAAGTTATGAGGATTCTGCAAAAGAACCCATCAGGTAAATGAATATATATAGACAATCAGCCTTTGAGAAAGTATCCGTATCTTTTAAAGCCTGATCTGAAAGGGAGGCAATCTCTTCCTTGTCTTGAGCTAACAGCGAAAGTTTCCGTGAAAAGAAGAGAAAAATGCACACAGATCTTCTTAAACGTGATGGCTAGAGAGGAAAGGAACAGAAAAAGAAACAGGAACGAAAGGGTGGAGAGTGAAGGCTAAAAGGTGGGACACATAATTGCTTCTTCTACTTCAGGGTATGTGTTGGGATTAGGGTTTTTGGAGAAGGAAAAGAGAAATGAAAGAAAGAAGAAGGCTATTTAAACTTTTTTACTCAAAAAAAAAAAAAAGACTTGCAAGACATTAATGTTTCCACTAAGAAGATCCTTTAGAGAGTGCAGGGTGGGGTCTCCATTGGAGTCGAGAAAGAGTTGCCGGTGGCTGGCGACGGGTCAAAATCAAAGTGAATGATAAAGAAAGAGGGAGGGACTAGGGAGGGTGGGTTAACAGACAATGAATGTGAAAGCAAGAAAGTGATGTGAACACTGAATTAATAAAAGTCTGGAAATACAGTAGAAGATAAAAAGAAGAAAAGTAAGAGTATGAAAAGGGAACAAATACTCGGTTCTTTGCCTAGCTAAAATACATGAATAATTAAAGTGCGCAAAAATTCATTCCACCGCCCCGATTACTCATTATTTTTATGCTCACACTCTACATTAGCATATACTTGTGATATGAATTTGTTCTTTCCTGTCCAATATTACGAGTTAACTTTTAATAGAAGAAAAAAAAAGGACATATATATATATATATATATATATATATATAAAGGGTTTTAATATGTTTCTTTCAGGGAAGAGATTCCCCCCTCATTGTTACTCGACCTATCACTGGCTAACATCTTTGGTCAGAAGAGAAAACTTCAGCTTGGGAAATAACATTCAATTTCAACCTCTATAATTTGTGAAATTAATTCGCAAGCATGGTTTGATGATGATACAGCAAGGACTTAAAACCAAATCTAGGTCAGCCTTTGACCAAGTCAGAGCTCAGGAACAAAATCCAAGTTATAATTGAGCAAGATCAGAGAATCTTTTGCCATCTTCGTCATCTGAAATTAGGATTCAAAGGATAATATTTTCCTTCACCTTTTAGCTTTCAATTCTATTTTACAATTAATTTAAAACTTTTAAAAATAAAAACTTTGTTTCATGTAATATTCTTTCCCTTTCTTTAGTTGTGGAATTATGAATGATTGCTGATAAATACAAGTCTAGTTGCAATCTTCACTTAATCTTTGATACCCTTGCACACTATTTTTTTTCGAGGGTTGATGCTTAGTTTTATTCTTTCGAGACTTAGAATAATAAAAAGAAAGAAGAAACTTTTAGAGAGTATATGATTTAGCTTGGATACGTCGGTTCACCCACATCCAGGGTCGCTGCAACCATCAGAGCTAATTAAAAAGTGATCAATTTCTACTTCCTTTTATACTACTATATACTTTAAACAAATGCCTACATAATGCACTTTAATTTATGTGTAAAACTGTGCTTAATACAGGGGAAAACGATTATAAGATATCAGAAATACAATTATTTGAGGCAAATGTCTTTGTCAAATGCACGTGTACTATATCTTATTCTCTGCGGTGCTTATTGGCCTCTATATGAGCTACATGTAAGCCAAATTGATTTCTCTTCATGTCTTTCATGCCTTCACGGAACATAAATTTGATTGCGCTGCCTTTCACATCCAGCCTTCCGCTGCTTTGCTTCGTGCTTCTGTCCAAAAAATGGCTTCCTAGAAGACAAGGGTTTCAAGCTGCTAGGTGAATATTAAGCTTATAGGTCAACTATCCATCGATGGAATGTATATATGGGACGGAATATTACTTGAGAAAACTTCTGAACACCTCGAACAAGAAAAATTAAACTGCTTACTTATCAATGTTTTTTCCTCTTATCGAAATGTTGGGTTTTGAAAATTAATGTTTGGTAATTCTCCATATATGTGATCATTATCTAGTATAAGACGATATCCTCATTCATAAATGAATAAATAAATAAGACGCCATCTCTAGTTGGTTGCTGTAAGTTATAACCATACCATATACAAATATCTCATCATAATATATATATATATATAACCTAATCGAGGATGTCGTACGTGCAGGCTAGGCACACCTTTTTCAACAAAAAATTTCTTTTTTGCTTTATAGCTTTTCTAGCCTTCTATGATTCGAACCAAAATATGGCGTAAAGCCCGTGCTTTCAAGGATACGGTGGTTCAACAAAATTCTTGAATTGTATTATATATATGTAGGAATTGCCTTACCTATGAATATGGGGAATTGAATGTCTGTTGATGAGAATATGGTAACTAGCTGATCACCTAGAAATTCTGAGCCATTAGTGCAATGAGATTTATAGGTGGGGGCTTCCTAAGCCGACCAAGTCTTACTGCATTTTACTAAGTGGAAACTTCTACGGATGTTAATACGACACAGAAACGTGAGAAATCTTCTTTGTTTATTCTGACCAAACATATTATGATCTCCAAAGAAGGGAGAGACTACATAAGGTCCCCTTTTCCTTCTATTTTCGTTATGTTTATTTAGCATAAAGGATAATTTCTCATCTTTTCATTTAATTTAAGAATGAGAAGGGATTTGGAAAAGTTAAAAGGAATTTTGAAATTTTCTAGCTCTGATCCATCAAAATTATATCCTAAAAGGGTGATCAGATTATGAAGGAATACACTTTGATGCATGTAAGACCAAAAAACATCTCAAACCATATCAGGTGGTTTACTTTTGATATTGAGATAAATATTTTTCAACGCTCTTTTATTGTCTCTAAAAAAATTAAGATGTGTCATTTCAAGTATATAATCTTAAAGAGTCATATTGATACAAGGTTAAATTCTTCAAAGGAATGCTAATAAAAACACAGTTAGAAAAACATAGTGAATAATGATAGCCCTTGAGATAGTGTGAAAATCAACAACATCAACAAAATAGTAGTATTTATAAAATCAGTAATATTGATTAACAATGAGTTGAGATTTAGATGATGAACAGTTAAAAACATGTAAAGACATATGAAAATTGAGAGATGAAAGTTAGATATTCAATTTATGATAAAAAGTGATAGCAAAGTTATAGAAAGTTTTGATGGTGTTTAGATATTACTAGTTAAGTAGATGATTGTTCAGCTCATAAATAATAGACTGTCAAATAAGGGATATGACTATGAATACTTTATAAAGTCACTAAGTTTATAAAACATAAAGGAAACTACCCAATACTTCTTGGAATGAGACCACTAAAATTCATGATAAACATGAGGGAGAAATTACCCATTATGTTATGAAAAATAAAAATTTAAAATTTGCTTTATAACTTCCATAAAATTATCTATAAATAGGTTTGAAAGTTTCTGTTACGTAGAATGCAAGCTTGATACAAGTTTTTTGTGCATAATACATACAAATTTATGTAATTTCTTTATTAAGAGAGTTAACAAGAGGGTATGAAAAAATTCCTATAAATCTTGTCATGTAATTTACTTTTCTTTCATTACTTGTGTTAATTCCACTTATACAATTGAAAGTGTGGGAGCTTTTTTGAGTTAGTGACATACATATAATCATATAATTGTAGACAAATATAAATAAAATGATAAGAAAAACTAAATATAGTGGAACTAGAATGTCTTATAAGGGTTAAATTTTATGACTAAAGATTTATCTTGAAGACATATTTTTTTTAAAGTTTAAAATTTAAAAATCAGGACATCACTGAAAATATTTAATCTAGATAAGTGATTCATGTTATGTCACATATCAATTTATTTGTTTTCAATGTAAAAAAAAATACTAGTATAAACATAAATTTGTCAAAATTAATTTGACATTAATAAATGGATGATGTGTAAAATACTATATGATTCCATAGGAGAAGTTCGTTGATTTTTTTAGAAGGGAAAAACAATTATTATATTATTCCAATCCATAAGTCTAGGTATATTGTGATTTTCTAATTCTTTTTATTTTTTTAATTGAATTAGTTTCTTAATTATACAAAAAAGATTTCTTTTTTATTAGAAAAAATATTGTTAAGAAAAAGAGAAAGCAAAAAAGACACATCATACCAAATTTAGATCAATTATTCTCATATTCAAATTTACATCTCTGTTTTTTCACATGTAAAAGCGGAATCTTTGGGTAAATATTTATGATGGGATCCACCGAGAGAGAGAGAGAGAGAGAGAGAGAGAGAGAGAGAGAGAGAGAGAGAGAGAGAGAGTCTAGTAATTTGGCCTAACTGAAATTGAGAATGGGTCCTCGCTTTCTCTTTAGGCCCAATGTTAGATGATCATTATAGGCTTAGTTTAGGTAAAACAAACCTCCTAGGCCCAGTTAGTGCAACTGAATTTCAGCACAGCTCCGTGTCGGATGGAGTTTAGCTCTTTGGTTTCTTTCTTCAAACCGAGGCTCGCCAGGAGAGGGGGGAAAAGAAATAATAATAATAATCGTGAGACGTGGATTCATGTTGGATTGCAGTGATCAAATGTTTTTTGAAACCTTCCTTGTGTTTAATTTTTGATGCGAAGGATGGAGAAACAAGCTCTATGCTTGCAAGTAGTACTTGAATTTTTAGTTCTTAAGTTCCAAGGGTTCATTGTTGTTGTTTCTGAAAGAATTAGAATGAGTTAGGAAGAGTAAGTTGGTGAATTGATGGTATCTTTTCTGGCGAGTGGCAACGGGAAAGATTCTTTAGCATGAATTTTTATGCGAGGAAGACCAATGGCTTGAATGGGTATGATTTTTCAATAAGAGATATCGTGCTTTGATGTCTTTTCAAACACTTTCTGACATGTTTATGCTTATTTATTCGGTAAAATATTTGAGTGTCGAAAGCATATATCTTTTTAAAAAAATCTAAAAATTCAATAACTCAAATTAACTAAATAAGCTGATTTTATTTTAATCACATGGAAAAAAAGAAGAAGCAACGATTGTTTAATTTTTAGCCAACCTGAGAGCATGGTATACATATAATCTATATATTAAAAGACAAACTAGTCCCATCATAAGATTAAAATAATTTATTTAAAAAAAAAATATCAAACAATGTTATCATAAAAAAAAAATAAAAAAATTGATGTTTCTTTGTTGTCATTTTATTTCAATTCAAAAGTGATTCGCACTCAAATTCTAAAGCTTTCAAAGGGATATATCATTAATGCGGAACTTCCTTCAAATACAAAATTTATTTCTAATCTCCATCTTTTTCCATCATTTTTATTTTTAATTGTACCTCTGTCTTGTTCGTGGAGGTCGATCCACTTTCATGCTATCTTCCTACATAATATCCCTTAAATAATAATCCGACTTCATAATTTAAGCTGATACCTTCCCTTACCGCCAACAGCAACACATGAGGCTGGATGGACTCAACTAAGGGTTCTGAAAACCTTTGTTCGGCATAGAAAAAGTGCTGTCTGGCTATTGGACCTGCTCGAGCGCAAGGGTTTGATAGCCTGGGCCCACTACGAAGAAGAGTTCAATAAACAATGGCCCAGAAAACAGAGAGAGGTAGTTGAAAGAGGAGCAAGAGAGATGTCGCTTCATATACACTCCATTTGGCTGCTCCTACAAACTTTCTTAGATAGAATTTAACTATATTAAGAGGCAATTACCAAAGCGCAGTTTACAGATATTTACTCAAAGCACATTAACTTAATTTTGAATGATAAAATTAAAAAAATGATTAAAAAAACATAAAAAACAAAAGTTAACTTGATTAATATGTTATATATTCTCAATAAAATTTGTATATCATCACGTTACTAGTTTTGGATAATGTTTGTTATTTACCGATGATTCTCAAACGGTGATTCTCAGTATCAATTAAATGCTGATTAATATGGTTTTTTATGTTGACGAGGGAAGTTTACAGGAGAAAATGATCCATAATGTCTAGCTGGGGTTGATCCCGAGGTGAAGCAAATCCGATGAGCCCAATCTGCTTTCTCCTGAAGCTTGGGTAAAGGGTAGTAGAGTGTGTTCTGTGTACGTTTCAAGAGCTTCAGATCATGCGACCGCTTTCTTTTCTATACGCAAAATGCACTTGCAGCCCTTTCCGCACTGTCCACGCAGATCTCCTGCTCTCCTTTAATCATGGAATCCCAAACCTTAGCCAATGCAATCACATGTGCCGATCTCCAACATTTTCCACAACCTCATCCATTAAAAGCTTAACACAAGGGCTATACCATTACTTTTATTAAGATTCCACCGTGCATGAGAAGTTCCTTGGAAAATTACTGTAGATCAAAGGTTTATATATCTATATCCGCACTTGGTTTGAGAGTCACTACAGTCTTGTGGGAGCAAGAATGCCTACTGCAGGAAGATTGGTTACCCTTCTTTGTATTGAAGAATATTTTGTTGAAAGGTGTTCAATGAGCATGAACTGATTTTTTGCCTACTTTCCGCAAACAACATTATTGATAAAACCATAGAAAAAAAAACTTCAAATAAAAATGAGGCTTTTCATGGTTTGCTGTGAAACTGAGGCTAGATATGTGAACTTGACTGAACTTGTGTATGGGAATTCTTGAAAAAATAAGTGTTTCGTTGATGTGGATCGAGGAACTCCTCAATACTTAAGTTTGTACGTAATTATACATGGAAAAGATGATAATGTATAGAAAAAAAATGAGAGTAAATAGTGTGTGTATCTAGCTTGGTGTGGCTCTAGAGAGTATGGTGAAAAGCTTGTTTTCAAAGTTTGTCCTTACATGCTTGTGAGACCCAGTGTATTATTTACATAGCTTACACATTTCTTCATGGATGATGAAGAATTGTGTTATTGGCCAAGCAAGATGGTTCATCGGTAAGCATGATGTTGTATCATGGATTCTATGTCTGACACATGATTAGAAAAGCTAATGTGCCATGTCTCTTGTCTCTTGTGATGAAATACATTTATTTTTATTGGTGTTCATTAGTGTAGATATTGGTGTTCATCTGGGTTGGTAGGCATAGAAAAAAATATAGTTACTGACTATAGAAAATGGTATATTTCTGTAAAATGTTTATGAAAAAAAACAATTATATATATTACACATTAAAAAAAATAAATTAAATTGGTTGTTGGCTAGGTACAATCGACTAATCAATCTAGTAGCCTTAAGGGACAATTACACCTAATCGCTGTGTTTTGGGTTATCATGATTTTTTTTTATTTTTTTAATAAATTATACCCCTTTACACATGACTAAAATAGAGAAAATCTGTATTAAAGGACTTGGCCTAGCGGTGAAAGGAGCTTGTCTCCTTCCACTGTACCTGGGTTCGAGTCCTGTCGTGCACGCCTGTCACCCCCGCGGTGCCTTACATGCCTATTAAGTTTGCAGGGTATTCAGTGGGCTGTGGGGATTAGTCGTGGTGCTCGCAAATTGGCCCGAACACCCCGTGCAAATCAAAAAAAAAATAGAGAAAATTTATTTCATTATCGAGAAGAAAGAAAATTTTGGACTTGTCAAGCTTATGCCATTTTATACCGACATATGAATCTCTAATGTTGAATTTTCCTTAACGGCATTCAATCTCATCTTAGCCACTTTTAAATAATTAAGGATGTGTTTGAATTTTTTTTGTTTAAAATAATTTTTTTATATTTTTAAATTATTTTAATATGTGACTGTTAAGAATAATTTAAAAAATAAAAAATTAATATATTTCTAAATAAAAAATATTTTAAACTGTTATTATTATTACTATTTCAAATGGATACTAAATCTCTTATTAAAAGATAATTTTTTTATTCTCAATTACATAAAAAATTATATAATTTTTTTTTAAATATTAATATCCTTTTTCTTAGCTTCATGACTTGTACACTTAAGTTGATTAAAACCCAACCAAAATAAACAAAACTCATATTAAAAAAATCTTAATCTTTACTGTTTCAACTACTAGTTGACTGTGAAATTATGTATATTAAAAAAACCAAATCTAAAGCACGAAAAGAAGAAAAAATGAATCATGAACAAAATAAAAATTAAATATTAGGAAGATTTTAGAGGGTTAGGTATCCCAAGTGTTAGAAATAGGAAGTGTCGCTGCGAGCTTCGCTTTGTCAGGTGTTTTTCTCCTTTTATGCCACCAACTTTCAGACAAGATTTGAGTCAATGTAAAAAAAATTAATTAAAAACAAATCAAAGCGATAGATAATGGTGAAATAAGAAATTTACCGGAAATTCAAGATTGTTGTATCATTAGAACATGATATGATGATCTATTTCTCACCACTCCAGCTCTTGAAGAAAACATAACAAAAACCCAAAACAAGAGCAGTCTGTAACTCTGGACAGACAATAGAAATATACCCTTTTTTTAAAAAAAGAAAAAAGAAAAAACGAGTAGAAAATGACGTAATTTTAGGTTTTTTAATTTGGACTGACATAATCTCAAAATCATAAGATAAGATTTCGCGATCTGAAAACCTTTTTGTGATAATCATGTAACAAGCAATGACGAACGTGGATATTTTGGCCATCGCCGATGAACATATGATTGGCACCACCAATTTTTGTTATCTCTTCCTGGAGAGGCTAAGATGTCTGTTAAATAAGTAATGAGACAAATAGAAGATAGGAAAATCATAAATAGATATACGATTTTTAATTTATTTATTCTGTTTCTATTAGTTTTTAGCAAGAACAAGAGATTTGATTCTGTGGGGATTTTGTCCATCTGCCGCCCTCGCCGGCTCCGGTCTCCCTCTATCTTTGCAGAGAAGGCAGAACGGAAGATTCAGAGAAATATCTCTTTTCGTCTCCAAAAAAAAAAAATACAGTCTTTAACACCTCACAGGGGAATGATTTTGCTTCTAAACTCTCAAAATACTTGATTTTTAGATGCTAATTTGATCTTGACTTTAGAACCACAGCGGCAATATGTAATGCCAATTTGATTTATATTGAATTTGTGAAATAATTCTTCTAGAAGGGGCGCGCTCTTGCTGAGTTATTTTTTAAAATAAATAAGCGAATTCTTCTTCATAAAAAACAAAAGCATTCTTCTAGACACTGGACTGTCTTCACAGGACAGCCCAGCATCAGGGTGACAGCAGGAGATATTAGTTCGTGTTTGGTTTAGGATGTTTTACTCGTTTTTCAATATTTTGACCCTGACTATTTAAGCTTGACTTGTGGCTTATTTCAGAACAAATTGATTATTAAGATTTTCTTTTCTGGTCCTTTATATTTCAATCATTTCCTGAGGCTCTGATGCAACGAAAAGTAAAAAATAATGAGATTTATTATAAGTTAAAACCTTGAAGAATCATTAACATTGTAACGAAAACATTAAAATATTTATTTTTTATTCATTTTAGTTTTATTTGTTAAAGGGTTATTGTAACTTTTTATATAAAAAAACTAGAAAATCCTATTAATACCGAATAAAAAAAATGCAATTTTCAAACAAAAAAAACTAGAAGAAAATTTCTAGATTAAAAAGAAAAATTAAAAATAATAAAGAAAGATATTTACATCAATTTCCTTTCAATCTCGCTTTTAATTGTTAGCTAAACGTCAAAATTGATACTTGCAATTATAATTCTTTGATCCCACTAGAAGGAGGGAAGGTCATTGTTTTGATTGAAGTAATTTGACGGAAGTCAAGATCTGCAATGCCGTCCAAAGGAGTACCTATTGCAGATTATTATATAAGGGTTGGCTGCAAGCCGGCACCGACTGGTTATGAGCAGAATCCATGTAGGTGGAGTCATGTACATATCAAGGGCGTTTGAGAATTTTGATTGTCGTAATTTGTTGAAGTGTATTTTATTTGAAATTATATTAAAACAATTTTTTTTTAATATTAGTGTATTAAAATAATTTGAAAATATTAATAAAATATTAATTTAAAATAAAAAATAAAACTTTTTAAAATACTTCTAAAATGCAAAATAAAACTGTCATTGTCATAAATTTATTTGCCGTTGCTTTCTGAAAAAGCTTTTGGAAAAAAATTAATTTTTTTATTTTTTTAAATTAATATTTTTTTATTTTTTTAAATGATGTTATATACTATTATAAAAAAATTAAAATTAAAAATATATTATTTTAATATATTTTAAAAAATAACTGCACTTTTAAACGCCACTGTTACTATGAGCACAAAACGACACCAAAAACTGCTGCTAAAGAAAATAGATACGGTCAAAAGAAGAGAGAGGGGGTCAGCGCAAAGAAGAATTAAAGGCAAATAGACAGCTGGTCGTCGTTAGTGCCTTGCTGGCAGTCTCCAGGAAGAATGCACGTGGCAGGCGTTTAAACTGCAAGATAATGCATTAAACACCATTTGCAATCACCGAATACCCTTTTTTTGGGTTCTCGTAATCCTAAGATAATTATTGAAGCAGCGTTTCATAATGTGATAACCGTGTTTTTAAAATGTTTGGTTTTTTAAAAAATTATTAAAATAATATATTTTTTATTTATATTTTTTTAACATTAATATATCAAAACAATTTAAAAATGTAAAAAAATTATTTATTTTAAACATTGAAAGGATCACGTTCATAAAGGGCACCTAAATTTCGTTCACTTACGCCGGATATTGATGTATTTTTTGTAATCAAGACCAAATCAGTGGATAATTTCCTGATACATGGACCGACCTTTGTATTTCATTTAACATTCATGGGGCCACCGGGTTGCGTATTGGGAGGTCTTTATACATTTGCATTTTTAGCACTTTAATTTGAGTTGCAATTCTTTAACAAGAACCTTTCCTTTTTGTTTCTTTTGTGTCATTAAATGGGACTCTGTCTACCATCTTCAAAGAGTTTTCGGCAGAACATTTTTACGAACAGAATATAAAAATATATATATAAAAAAAAGGAGAAGAGAAGTTATACACAATTATCTTTTATAAATTAAATTAATCATTTTATTTTTTTACTTATTAATTTAACCCTGTAACAAAAAAAATAATACCTATTACTGAGGGATATTTTGTTTTTTTTTAAATAGTATAATTGCTCTAATGTCTTTAAAAATAAAATTAATATAATTCTTTCACAATGATTTTATTATTATTTTATATTGATTTTATTGCAGATTTGAACGTTGCTAGGAACTTTTTTTATAATTAACATATATTAAATATTATTAAAAAAATATATTAGCCCTGTCCTATGTGTGAACAAATTTCATTCTCACATTGTTTCGAGCGATTAGTGTAGGACTATATAGCCACTAAGCCTTGCTTTCCACGTTAATATTTAAAAATTACTGACATCTCCAACATAATGAAGTGACACATGGACTAAACATGCTTCTAATTTAATTTTGATGACCATTTTTTGCCCTTTCCCTTTTTCTTCACCTTAAATTTAGTGTCAGCCTCTTTAGATAGACAAGCTTGCCCTGCAATTTATCATTTCTTTGCATTTCATTTCTGTGTTTTGTACCAGTGGTTTCTAAATTTTTAGTAATCTATAAAATTAGGATATATATATATATTTTTAATTTTAACCATTATTAATTTTAATCTATAAATAATCTATCAAATTATAAATATTTTTTAATTTTATCATTTATAATTTATAATATTTTAAATTTGATCCTTATTCTTTTAATTATTATTTGTTTTATTTAAAATCATTTATTTTTTTAACAATTTCATCCTCATTGATTTTTTTTCATCAAATCTTACTCTCATTTTTCTGTTGCTATTTTTTTTCTTTTAAAATTTTTTTGTTAATATTTTTTTTCATGGTTTTATTCTTTAAAATTAAATTGGTTGGACTTGGAAATTAAGTTTCTTAATTGAACCGAATCTAGAATTTCACGGATTGTGAGTTTTAGAGATTAGATCAGGTTTAAGAGATTTTTTAATATTTGTTTTTTTGTTTTTTTTTTAAAATGATGTTTTTTTATTTTTTTATTTATTTTTAGTTTTTCTTTGTTATTTTTTATGATTTACCTTGAATAGGGCTAACCTTAACAAAATCACTAGTTTGAAAGTTAACATGAATTGATTTGTTTTATTATTTTTTTTAAATTCATTTATTTCAAAAACAATTCCTCGTTTTTTTCTATATAAGGTAATCCTTATTTTATATCCATGATCACAGAGTTCATGAGTTCACCCGGTTCAATATGATTTTTTATTATTTATGTTATTTAAATTACCAATTAAATTAATAAGTATAATTTTTTTACCCTGCAATTCTTTTTTTACATCTTGAAAAAAAAAAAACCCTGCCTGTGGTGGATAGCAAGCAACGAATATACATGTACTTAATAAAAAAATGTTTCCCAACCTATACACAATTTATTTTTTTCATTTTTAAGTCGAGGCCCCAGTTTAGATTCTGTATATCAATTAAGTTGATTTCTTGGAAGCCACCCTAGGAAAATTGGACTCAATAAATACATGTGCTTCGAAGGAGGAGGCCTATTCATTGAATCCTTCCTGTTGAAGCCTAATATCTTCTTCTTCTTTCTCTTTTACAATTTCTTAAACGTCAATTCTGTCATTTGATTCTGCCGAAAGAGTTTTAAACCTTCCTTTCCTACAAAATTTCCAATCCCGGAGAAATCATGCCTACACTAGCGTTTTAACGGCCTTTTCTTTTGGTTGAGAAACACTCTAATTCCTTCGTCTATAACGTATTATCTCAAGAGGCAATATAAACCTGGGGTGAATCATGGCAGAAATCACAACATACTCGATGGAGCACAAATTAGGTTGTGGCCCAGAATGGAGAGCTTTCCTACGCCGGCATTTGTGGCCGAGAAAAACATCAGTGCATTCACTGCCTGCAGAAAGCACCAACAATATCCTCGGCCTGCCCAGTATTGATAATAATTCAGAGAGACAGCAAAGCAAACCCCAGCCTGTCGTCCTTGATTCCTCCCATTTGCCCAAGTCTTCTTCACAAGTAGAAAAGAAACAGAAGAGTTTGCATCTTTCAAGGCCTTCGACTTCTCATCAAAACAAAGAAGGTTCAAGTTCGGGCGGGATCAAAGTGTCACAAACCAATAAGACTAATCTAAGAAGGGACTCCAACAATGATTCCAGAGAGCCTGGCAGGATTGTCATAACTAATCATCAAAAGTCCAATGACAACAAGGTTCTTGTTCGATCCACTTCTGGCAATGTAATGTTGCTAGGTCATCTGGGCAACCTAAGACAGTCAGGGAACGGGAATTTTATAGGGAATAATAGTCCTAATGCTACTGTTAGGACTGTGGATTACCTTCACAAGAACCTTCAAGAGGCAAATTTATCGTCCAGACCCAGAAATTGCTACAGTAAACTTGGCAGCAATAGTGTTTTGGGGAACATTTTGAGGCAGCCTAGAGGTGAATTTCGGCAGGGACAAGATATGATAACCAGCATGGATCCTGAAGTTTTAAAGAATAAGGGAAATGAGAGGTACAAGCAGGGACGATATGAAGAGGCCCTGGTTTGGTATGATCGTGCAATTTCTCTTGATTCAAATAAGGCAACATATAGAAGTAATAGAAGTGCAGCTTTGATAGGATTAGGCCGTCTTACAGAAGCTGTTGTTGAGTGCAAAGAAGCTATTAGGCTCGATCCTTCTTATCAAAGAGCCCATTACCGTTTGGCAACATTATATTTCAGGTCCGCCTTATTTGATTGCCAAGAGAGTTTTGTGCACTAAACAGCTGACGAATTGGAACTTGTGTGATCTTGCTGCTTTATTGTATAATAATGTGAATTTCATAATGCAGACTGGGAGAAACAGAGAAAGCTCTGTATCACTACAAACAGTCAGGCCCCAATACTGACTCCAAGGAAGTTGCTCAAGCTCAGGCACTTAAAATGCACCTGAACAGGTGCACTGAAGCTCGAAAACTAAAAGAATGGAATAGATTGCTGAAGGAGACTGAGCGCTCAATTTCCTCCGGTGCTGATTCAGCTCCACAGGTGAGCAATCTTGGACCTTTTTTCTTGGTATTACCATGGAAGAGGACAATGGCACTAGTAGAATTGTATCTACTGCCTGTAGTTGTGGAACTTGTAATGCTTAAGCAGCTTGCTTCTGTTTTACACTTAGGTTTATGCTATGCAAGCCGAGGCACTATTGAGGCTCCACAGGCATCAAGAAGCCTACACGGCCTACCAAAAGGGACCGAATTTTTCTGTTGACTTTTATACCAAGTTATTTGGTCTGACTATAGTACCTTATATCTTGATGATCGGGGCACAGATTTACATGGCTGCGGGCAGGTTGGTAAAATCATTTGAGCTATTTTTAAAAAATAAATATATTTTTAATTAATTTAATTAATTTTTTATTATGATATTTTTCTAGAAAATAATATTTTTTTCTATTTAGAATTTTAACTTGTAACAAACTTATGCATGAATTAGGCTCTTGTATCCTGAATTCTTGATGTAGAAGGTGTCTTGTCCAAGCAATTGTTAAACAAGACGGATCAATTTGAAACCAGAATACTTCTAATTCTCAGGATTCCACCACTGAAAGAAGTTGATAAAGGAAAATGTCGTTCTTCTGGGCCTTTCCCTTTTCTTTTCGTAGGATTTTCAAAGAGATATGCTAACAAAAGGGGATTGTTGTTCTCGTTTACTTTTTCTTTGCAAGATGCTCTTTTAATTAAAATCACATTAACAAGCTAAATGATGGCATTCTGGTTTTCAAGTTTATTTTTGTAATATTAACAAAATAATTATATTTTTAACTTATTATGTAATGATTGTAAATTTAATAGGTACTTGTCATAAAATTAAGCTATTGTATGTTTGAGATTGTGGTTATAATTGTTATTATTTTTATAGTATTTTTTATTTGAAAATATATTAAAATAATATTTTTTATTTTTTAAAAATTATTATTAATATCATTGTATCAAAATAATTTAAAATTATTAAAAAATTAATTTAAAGTAAAAAAATTAAAAAAAATTAAAATACTTTTAAAACATGAAAATAAACTGTTATAATAATATTAATCAAACTTTTTTTTTTGTTATGTTTAATAGGTTTGAAGACGCTATGGCTACAGCTCAGCAAGCAGCTCGACTCGATCCCAGAAACGGGGAGGTTAGCAATGTGGTAAAGAGTGTCAGAGCAGCAGCATCTTCTAGATCGAGTGGTAACTCGTTATTCAAGGCATCAAAATTCACCGAGGCATGTATCGCATATAGTGAAGGCCTAGAATACGACGCTTACAACTCAATTTTGCTCTGCAACCGAGCAGCCTGTAGGTCCAAGCTTGGCCACTATGAACAGGCTGTAGAAGACTGCACTGCGGCTCTCAGTGTGCGGCCTAATTATAGCAAGGCCAGGCTAAGAAGGGCGCACTGCAATGCCGAGGTAAATTTTGAGTTTCACAAATGACTTGAGGTTGTTGAAATTCAAGCCATTGTTCTAATTTCAGTTCAATTTATTTATTATTATTTTTTCATGATTAGCTGGGAAGATGGGAAGCTTCGATACAAGATTTTGAGATGTTGATGAGAGAAAGTCCAGCCGATGAGGAGGTGGGCCGGGCCTTGCTTGACGCACAGGTTCAACTTAAGAAGCAACGTGGTGAAGACACCAAGGACCTCAAATATGGTTCAAAATTCTAATTTAGTGTTGGTTTCCAGTGATCAGATACTTTGTAACTTCACCTGAAATTTAAGCGTTTGCTGGTGGGTGCCATGGACTTAACGAGAAATACGAGACGTTTTTATTTGACGAGGAAAACAAATTCTTATGAGTGAAATGGCAGCTTCAACTCCATACCCGCTTTACAACCCCTATCCCCTCTTTTTTTTTGGCATAGACCGAAATATGATCGCTATCCTTGAGCCAGGAGCAGGATCAGTAAATTTGACATGGCTGAGCCATGCACTCCTTCAGTTCCCCTGTCTAACTCTTGGACCTCTGGTGGAATTTTACTTAAGGTTCTTCTGTTTTCTGATGAAAATTTTGCAGAACATTCGTATTCTCCGCCAAAAATTAACTTGGATAAGCTCATTCTGTGACAAAACGAACATTCAGGGGAGACAGGGAATCTGGATCCAATTGCATGTGACCCTTCGATTGTCTCGAGTCTACACGGACACATGACATAAACGATACGAAGCTGGTATATTCCAACTATCGTCATCGTCTATGCAAATTCAAAAATGCCCTACGAAAGAGCGTCAGATGCTATTTAAAATAGTTAAATTAGTAAAATGTTTTTAAATAGTATAAATATAATTTTTTATTTTTTTAATTTATGCCTCCTCCAATGATAAAAAAAAATAATTTGGAAAAACCAACTATATTTTAATATATTTAATACATAACTATTTTAATAACTTGGTAGGACTTAATTAACGTAATGGATCTAAAAATAACCCATATAATTCTTAATCCATTAAATATTAAATATTGAAATTAAAAGAAAAAATTAATTAAATAAAACAAAAACAACCCTAACCAGCTCTGATAAACTCTTATAATAAAAGTGAGGTCATTGAGCAAATAATCTTAAAATAAAAGGCAAAACAACATATATTTAAAAAAAATCAAAGGAAAAAAATAGGAATTGTTGCCTCTTGCTACTGATGTTATTATACATCGAACGTAAAAGAAAATTCGACATCCCCTGTGCAACCGTTTCAGAAGAGGAAGAGAAATTTGTGCTGTGGCCGTCCTTTTATTAACAAAACAGGAATCGTCCCTTTTGACCTTTTGAGTTACTCGATATTTCAGAAGAGGAAAACAAGCCCGTGCAAGCAACCGACGTTGCTTTCATAAAACAGGAATTGTCCCCTTTAGCTTCAGCTTTGAATAAGGAGAATTTAACTCCCCTGTGTGCCTGTTTCAGAAGAGGAAAAGAGATAGTAAACAGACCTTCTTTTCATAGAACAGGATGTATTAACTTAACTTCAATAATTTTGAAAGGAATAGTAGAAAAAGTAAAAAGTAATTATTGAACAGAGGGGAAGTAATTACTTGGCAGGGACCAAGTAAAATGGAAAATGTAGCAGGATCACCAGGTTCATGATCATCTCTTCCAACTTCTACTTCTTGCTACTGTATCTTTCATTCCACCACCAACCCATGTTTCCTCAGCTATATCAGTTGAAAGTTTATAGAAATCTGTATCATAGCTCATCATTACCAAGTTCTCTTTTTTACTGTTTTTTTTTTCTTCCTCCATTAAAGCCTTCAAATTCTTTCCTTTCTTCTCTTCTTGCTTCCTGTCTTGCTCTTCTTCTTCTTCTTCCAGCCAACTCTTCACCGGAGCAGACCTACACCTCATAAGCAGGAGAGCATTTGGTGGTGGAACAGAGGGCGCAGCTAGAGACTCACCATTGCAGGCCCTCTCCTTCTGTTTAGCGTCTTCTTTGAAGAACCCAGTAGTGCTATTCTGATTCTCTTGCAGCATCATGAACCATTTAGAAAATATGGTTCTTGAATCCTCTTTGTCAATTCTTCCATCAACACCAACATGGTTTTCTTGATATTCCCCGTACTCTTCATATTCTTCTTCATCATTACTGGTGATATCTGATTGAGCTGGAAAGGAACCAAAGCATCGAAAATCGAATCTTATGTTTCTTAAACATGTTAAGAATTGCACTATATCTTTCTTGAATCCCAGTGAGTCAAGCCAGGTTGATTTTTTGGTGCTTTTCCTGCTGATGTGAATCCTTTCAATCTCTTCCATGACTGATTGCCAGTTCTTGCAGGAGCTTGCCTTGTGTCTGACTTTGATCTGCCCAGCGCATGTTACTTTTGGTGATGTTGGTTCTGATAACTCCGAGTCCATTTGCCTGGTTTTGGTCCATAAGAGAGGACTGGCTCGGCTTCCACCACCCCTAGGGCTGGATTTCTTCAAATGGTGAGGCAGTTGTTGTCGGTGGTGGTGGCGGTTCTGGTGGGGTTTGCTGGGTTCTAATGGCCTTGCAGGACTGCAAATGGGTTTGGGCATTAATGTTAGATGGGCTCTAGAAGGAAAACATACTAACAGATCTGCTGATGGCGCTCTCCTGCTTTCTCTTCCTTTCATTTTGATTTTTTTTTCAGCTTTATATGAACTAACAACCCAGACCCTATCGTTTTCTTGAGCTTGATGACCTATATGGTTTTTTGGGTTTTGATGGGTCTGTGCAGAAGGAAGGTTTTAAAAGAAAGGTGGGAGAGAATTGGGAGCTTTCGAATTCTAGCCTCTCTTTTTTTATTAGTCTCTCTCTTTACCATCAGTCTATTCATTTTTTCCTAACACTCCTTTTTCTTGCCCTTTGCTTTTCTAATGCTTGCCAAACTTATTTAAAAATTTAGTAAAGAAAGATGGATAAGAAAGTTGAAACCCACGAGCCCTGTTTCATGAACCAATCATACCCACAACTGGTGACTTTGGGAGCCAGTTGTTACTCATGCTATCTTGGCTGGTGCCCTCGTAAACTCCAATGCCAGCCCCCCTTCATATAAAACAGCTAGCTTTATGCTTGTTAATTAGTATGAACTGCCATGTTATACCAAAAGCTCTCAACTTAATTAAACTGTACTAAAAACCAAGGTAAAAGCATAGAAATTAAAAAAAAAATGTTATTTTAGAGGGAGGCAGGGGATGTTGATTTTTTACCTGGAAAAAAAATATAAAAAGCGCAGCACCGAAAGTTTCATTAATGGTGAAAATTTGGATTAATTAGTAAAGTGAGTAAGCCATGATGAAGGGATGCAATGCACTTGAGAGCATGGGGGAGATGGCCCTCTCCAATCACCACACCTTGCGTTACGATTGCTTTATCTTTATTTTGATAATTTTACAAAAAGCTTCTTCTTTTTTTTCAAATTGTTCACCTAGTTTTTGGCCATGTTAGTTATCTTTAGCTATCCAGTCTTTTTCTTTCTATATTTGTTGGTATAAATTTGATCACGATTTTAGGGATGACAACCAAGTAAGCAAGAGATGTTAAGAGTTGTGAGATATGCTGAACAAACTCAAGCAAGAAGTATTAACTGTACTTGAAATTAGAATGGAGGTCTTGAAGGAAACTTTGAAAGGTGATCACACCTCCTTGTACATAATGGAAATATAGTTCCAAGGGTCGATATTCTTTTTACGACGCTAAAGCCATAAATTATATGGCGCAAGGTGGATTAAAATAGAAAAAAAAACGTACTTTAATGCAGGAAAAGAGTTGAACTGCATCAAACATTATTTGTTGAAAAAGAAGAAGCTAAGAATTGGAGTTCTTTGCCAGTGTATGTTATGATAAATGTGAATTCGAATTCTTTACCGGTTACAACGTTTATTGAAATGATGAACTTAACAAGAAGAACGATGATAGTAGTAATGATAGCCATGAAAAACATGTAACTGAGTTTAAAAATTCCTACCGGATAGAATGATGCAGGAGTTAGAATTGTGGTATCTTTCATATAATTAAGGTTTTTTTTTAATAGTTTAGTTGCATAATATTTATGATAGTAATTTGAATGGCTAATATTTATTTCTTTTTAAGTAAATGATGATTGATTTTACTTATGTAAGAAAAAAAAATATTGTGATAAGTTAATAAAAAGTTTGCGCTCTCTCTCTCATGTTTTTGTTATTAATGAAATATTTAGACGTGTAATATTGGTTGTTTTTTAAGATATTTTTTATTTAAAAATATATTAAAATAGTAATATTTTTTTAAAAAATTATTTCTTAGATGAACATGTTTAAACAATTTAAAAAAATAAAAAAATAATTTGTAGTACATAAACAAACAAAATTTTTTAAATTTTTTTAAAAATATTTTTGAAATGCAAAAAGTCTAAAAAACTAACTTTTAATTATGTTAACTATCTTTTATCTTATTCTTTCAACATCAATTTATCATTGTTAATACCAAGTCATTTGTAATTAATTATTAATGAAATAAAATATTTCTTGATTTTAATTATATTTCTTCAATTCATAATTGTCTAACCTGATTTAGAACCCAAGCCTAATGCTAATTATATTTGGTGAGATGTCGACAGTTGAGAAGGAGGTTGTCGCTGCTGGATTTTCTAGATTGCCTTTTTCTTTGTTTTTTTGCTACGGTTTTTGTTAGTTTATTTTTCGAATATATTTTCCTTTCAATTTCTCTCTCTTTGTGTGTCTCTTTTTCTATTTATATTGTTTGAGATCTTCGGTAAAGTAAGAAAAATTAATCTGGTAAAATAATGTTAGGCGATTATATTGTGTTCTTCATGACTATGAATTTTTAATTAATCAATTCTTTTGCCTTAATGTATAGGATCTCCTTCATTAATTTTTCAATTTTGTTGATCCTCTCATTTATTTATTTTTCTTTTGTGCCTAATCTCTTATTATTATTTTCCCTTTGTTCTCTCTTTCTTTTATTTTACTCTCTGTTTCTCTTTCTCTCTTTTTTATAATCATCATAATTAAAATTATATTAAAAGATTAAATTGGATAAATTAAAAATATAATTTTTCAAAACACGTAGAAAAATTAGAGTTAAAAAATAGGTAACGAACAAAAACTATTTTCTTTGCCGAACAATGAATTAAACCTCGTTGATTCATCTTGACCCTCCAAACATCAAGCGAACGATGCTACAAAATACAGGCTGTAATAAAGGTCCCGTAAGCAAAGCTCCTTTTCAAGCAAAAATAGAAGAGAGGGGATCATGCTACTTAGTTTATTGGTCTCTACTTTGTTGTAGAACCTCACGACTTTAAGAAAGGCTAAAAGAGAAAGCGGGCCAAGCAAGCTAAGCATGCTGATTTAGCAAACTAAAGTAGCATCTCATAATATGGCAGTTCCTTTTCTTTTTGTCTATTCATCATTGAGACATGGTAGGGTTTGAAGGAGATGGTTAGAACTTAGAAATGGAGAAGCTTAGTTTTAAAAACCGATACCTTCCCTAGCTATCCTACCTATCTTCATGAGTGGCAGCGTCTCTAACTTCTTAGCTCGTGGGTCTTTTCGCTTTTTCATGACCTAATTAATTTCATAGCACCAATTTGTCAAAAAGAACTTGGTTTAGGTCATCATCAAATGCCCTTAACCAGAAGATGGAATATAGCCTGAATTAGTTGAATTCTAACTGGTTGCTTTAAGGGGAGACAAATGATGGCATTCGAAGGATTGAGCAGAAAAAATCTAGCTATGAAATGCATTCAAACACTCTTGCTATCAAGTAGGATAGTTCCACACTCAATGCATTTATTATATCGAGTAATTATGATCATGGGGATGCATAATTAGGTGCGTGTGGATTAGACTCTGTAATATTCAATATTATTTATTAATTTACTGGAATTCATTTCATTAACCAATCGAATACTTTTGGCCCGTGGGAATCCAATCCACCTGCTAATCGAGTAGCTTCGATATTAAGAGTACTGGGTCTTGTGTAAATGTAGCAGAAGGTTCTAGGAAAAAAACCACCAGGAGCTTTCAGGGAGGAGTTCATTTGAGAATCATTGGCGATCACTTTGATTAATATTTTCCGAGTTAAATAATGGTGATGGAGTCCCATTTCGCAGGGTTCAATGGCTTTTCTTGTTCGCTAATCTTTGTTCCTGTTATTATGTGTTCTTACAGCAATGACAAATATGGATGATGCAAGGCCCTACGTGCATATATAGTGCGATCCCATTGTTAAATCATGATCAATGAAATGAGAAGCAAAACCCAGTAATCGACTCAAGAAAATCTGATGAATCATTGTTTCTCCCTCTGTTTAATTTAATGTGGAATCTTGCTGACATTTTACTTGCAACCTTCCGCGGACATGAGAATTGGTTCTGGACAGCAAATTAATGGGCTAAGATCGGCATAGATCGGATGGCTTGAAGCCAGCCACGTGTTTATTCTCAAAATTCTTGTATATATATATATGTATATTCGTTTTAAGAAATAACTTTTTTTTTGTAATATTATATATCTGTTGTTATAGTTTTATTTTCTTTTATAAGAAAATCTCACTTAAAAAAGCCAAAATAAAATAAAATAAAATAAAAAATATACTCATGTATGATATTATAAAAAAACCTTATTGAAAAATAAATTATTGTTATTGTTAAGTCATTGAAGTGCTGTTACTTTGATTATTTTTTTCCCTCATGTTATCACATATGTATTATTTCTCATTAAAAAAGAATTCACAATAATCTAAATGGGTTGATAGATAAGGCAAGAGTTAAGTGAATATAAATAAATGTACTTGTTGAAAAAACAAGACTTTTACTTTTTATAATATCATGTACCTATTATCACAATTCTAACCAATATACGATTTGACATAGGAAACTAATTGAAAAAACAAAGATTTGGAACAGTCTCCTTTCTCTATCGCAGTTATATTGTGTCTCAACAGCCTGATCCCCACCTCTCAAGACCTTTCCTTGATGATTCCCTCTGGTTATTTATTTTTTTGTCGGAAGATTTTCATTTGATTTTAATGAGAATTTGATTGGCTTCGAAGTTCATGGCTTTTAGCAGCTTGATAATCTCGAAATATAGGAGAACCATCCAACTTGATTATAAAAATTAAGATCAAGTCCTCATACATTGCGAGTTGGAGTTCTTCTAATTAATCTCATGTCCTTTTCTGCCAATGCTCTTGTCCTTTGATTTGTTCATGGCACAGATATAAATCCTTGACAAGAGATTTTCCTGTTTGAACCACTGGCTCAACTTTATCTTAGAAAATGACTTGATTGTCTTCAAGCTCTCATTTGGACTTACAATTAGGAGTTATGGAAACACTCCTTTTACGACAGAACAAATGCCTAGTGAAGAACTGGAAAACTGATATCTTTAACTTGAGCTGGCGAGCTTCTCCTTTGAGAATCCTAAAGTTGCACCCTTTTATATTATTTTGTTAAATTTGGATAACAACGGTCAATTTGATCCAAAAAACTCGGTGATTTTATTACATAATCGGTTCAGAGTCATGGTAAAGGATTGAAGATTAGGAGCGGCAAAGAATCTGATCCATAATCTCTTGATTTTAATGACTTTATCTTAGATTTTCCAGTTCTTCACTAGGCATTTGTTCTGTCGTAAAAGGAGTGTTTCCATAACTCCTAATTGTAGGTGTTCTAGAAGTCATTACAGAATGAAGACGAACTACAATCAAGAAATCATACCCGGATTTCTCAAATCGAAGCTAATCACTCAAGTTTTGATGATGAGGGTTTATAAAGAAATGATTTATGTGAGCAAGTATATGTATGTTCAAAAATAAACAGTGAAAGTTGTTTCGGTGGAAATCTAAAAGAGAGAGAAATATGGGAGGAGCCACTCCAGGCATTGATGTTCTTTGCTTTCTTTTCTGCTGGTAAAAATTATGATTTACTAATGAATGAGAAAAAAAAAAAAAACTAATAATTTTTTCATCAACATCATCTACCTTTCTAGAACAACATTACCCTAAAAACAAATATGATATATAAATCTTGGGTGTTAAAACAAAAGAGATGGTGTTTTTGTTGGTGAATGAACCCTAAATTTGATGCGGGAATGGGAATTCCTTGAGAAAACTAACCCACTCAATTTTGATCATATTTGCTTTAATGAAAACTGTTTTTTTTAATTGATTTCGCTTGTAAAATTGAGGGGGCTGATTCGTACAAAACAAACATCAGGAGGCAAATAAAAACTTACCTTCCTGGAAAGGGGTTGGTATAAATTACATAATTGATTAATGGAGTCTAGCATGCAGACGCCATACCTGTCATCTGCTAGAATTGGTAAATTGCCGGTACCCTCTCTCGCTGGAATTAATGTCTGCTAAACAAGCACATGCATTTTGGGACTAAAACAAATTGGTAGAGCAGTGGAATTGAGTTTTGTTCTCTCTTAATACCACAATCAACAAAAGAAATCTGGAAACGACAAGTTTCTTTTACTATTCTCACACAATCACAATTTAATAGAGTTTTTGGGAAAATAATATTTAGAAAAGTTTTAAGGAAATAATACAATTTGAATAAACACAACGGTTATTTTAAAACTATAACTCTTTTTAATTAATTAACAGATATCAAAATCAACTTAAAATTTTATAAATATATAATTGCTTCATAGATAAAATTCAAGATCTAATGATTTAAGAAAAAAAAAAACCCTACTATAATAAGAGAGAAAACAAGGAAAGAAAAAATGAGTCACTGAAAACACACCAGGATTTTGTTTTTAACATACCTAATATTGTTAGAAAGATCTCGATGAGATCATTCTAACCACATCTTAAATAATCATTAAATAAAATCTTAATTGGTTAGGAGTTAATTTAGAGTTAATCATGATCTTGTTTGATGATTTTTCAAGATGTAATTAGAATCATATGATTAGATATTTAAAAAAGTACTGAATATATCAAAAACAGAACTTCAATATATCCCCAATAACCTATTCTCTCTTTTTCTTTTTTTTCCCTCTCATTTTTCTTTTCTATCATATCAGCTTATCTTCTTTCTTTCTTGGTTATTGTATCTTGAACCTTTATCTTTTGGTCATTGGATTTTTATAAATTTTAGAATGGCTTTCATTCAAGTTAATTAATTTGTATAATATATGCATTTTAATTTTCACTAAACAACCCCAAAGGAGAATAGTTATTATATACAAAATTGATATTAAGAAATATAATTGTGATTACACTATACTATTTTCAAAATCCTTTTCCAACGCATATCATTCTTCCAAAACTTTTACCAAACTATCATTTTTCAAAACAAATTCCTATAACAGTAGGAGAAGAAAAGGAGAGAAATAGCACAGTTGCGCCACCGCACCAATGACACAACAAAAAGACTAACACGACCTTGTTACTATACGTGCTGCTGGTATACTTGCTATACCTGCAACAAAGTTGTGGAGGTAGAGAAGAACAACTACCTCTTTTCTTTTCTTTTTTTCTGGGTTTTTTCGCCACTTTAAAGTAGCGGGCACAAGCAACCAATCCTAAAAGTTTAGAATTAAAAGTAAATTAAACCAAGTGAAAATGACCAGATCGCCCAATCCAGCCATTCAAATTAAATATCAAACAAGAGATACAAATTCAATCGATCTGCTAAAATCTTCACTAACTATAGTTTTTTTAAAAAAAAAATCTAAAAAATATGTACGCATAAATATAACCTCAATTATAAAATTCTAAACTCAAACGAAAAAAACCAACAGCAATTTTTTCAAAAAAAAAAAAACATTAGAAGGAATTCATTTCCAACAAATAACTCTCATTCTTAAGAAGTACCTGTACAGCTTCTCCAAAAATCCCACCACCAAACGCACATAATGCCAGCTCAGCATCCTCCACATCACCACCACCGTTACAAGGCCTTACCACCACCAGAGTCGCGCCTTCCACCCAAACTCCATCCTTCAACTGCACTCTTTGCTCGTGCCTCATCCTCATCCTCACACTCGGCACCACCGTCCGCCTCCCCTCCTCCTGCCAATCCGCTCCACGCGCCGCCATCCCACTCTCCTCCCTACACTCCCTCAACCCTTCCCTCTCCATCGCCACCGTTCCTTCCCCTTCTCTGTCCACCAACACCAAACTCTCCATCTCCCGATGATCCTTAACGACGTCGTTCAACAGATAATGCCTCGCCGATGCCGCAATCAACGCGCTTATTGTCCACACAACCCTTGTTTTTAAACCTCCCGCAAAATCAATATCCACCTCAGAATTATTTCCCTCGGAATTTGCTACGCGGCGAAACCCGAGAACAACGCAGCTTTTCAACGACTTACCGAATTCAGCTCTCCATTTGATAACGGCTCCTTTCTCTAATTTCAAGTCGCCAGATGGCAGTTCGATTTGTAGGTCACGGATCCGGTCGAACTGGTTGAGGATACGAGCCGGGGAGTTTTGGGTCTGGTTTCGGGTTGTGGGTTTCGTGTCGGGTTTGAGTAGATCGTGGATGGATTTGAGGAGAGATTTAAGGAGAGTGAATAAGGAGCCGGAATCCGACTCGGGTGAGATGACGCAGTCGACTTTGAGAGAGAGGGATTCAGTTTGGGGGACGAGTGAGTTGAAACGTTTCGAAACGGAACGGCAACAGATGAGGGTCTTGATGTCGGAAATCGAGTTGAAGATGAGGAGGATTAAGGAGTCCGGGAGTCGATCAAAGCCGTTCATTGCTTCGACCATTTGATTCTTAGTGATGATCATTCGATTTGGATATAGGATTAGATTGGATTTGTTCTGCGTGGTCCTTTTTTTCTCTTTTTTTATGGAAAGAAGACTTGAGAAGAAGGGAGAGTGGGGTTTTTCAGATGGAACTATGGTAACAAGAGCGTGCTTCGAGGATGGTTGAACGTTTGACTGTTGGTGGATTGTGGGACCCCCTTCACTATTTGTTTTCCAGGATAAAAATGTACCTCGCCGATTTTGGAATTTAACAGCTCGGTAATGGCTAATTAATTTAATTATTATTTTGAGCACTGTACATTATCAACGTTTTAGCTAGTTGGGATGTACCACGTGGAAGCTACGTGGCGCTAATCCTGGGCCAAAAGCCAACAACTAGATTTTATATGGCTTTTATAGTTGGCTTTTAAAAGTGGAGTGCTGGCAGAGAAGATAATAACAATATCATATATGTTTTTTTGTTTTAAATTTATTTTTTAAAATTTTTCTTAATTATTTTAATATAAAAGAAATTATATCAACACATTTTTAAATAAAAATATATTTTAAAAAGTAATTATTACAATCCACTCTAACACCACTAAATGTCTTGAAACTTTATATTTGATTTAGCTGATTGGTTTGCGTTGTTTTTAATTTGACAGGGACAATAGAATAAGGATTTATTTTTATTTTTATTTTTATTTTGGGATAAGCTGGAGTTATATTTGAACGAAATTCTGAAATAATTAGTGAATTTTATCTGCCCCGAGAATATCATTTGATTTGTTTACGTCAGAGACACAATTGTCAATAATCATTACTTGAGACACTGGCCTTTTCATGTAACGAGTGGTTCCTCCCGTCAGGAGAATTAGTTTGAATCATAATCATTGTTTAATTAACTGCGGAATTCTCGAAGCATAACAATTAATTAGAGGCTATTCGCGTGATGTTTTTTTTTGTGATTTAAATGTGTTTTTATGATTTTTTAAATATTTTTTTGTTTAAAATTATTATTTTTTAAATTGTTTTTATATGTTTAATTTAAAAATAAAATTTTAAAAAAATATTATTTATATATATATATATTTTTTAAAATAATCATTGCACCGCTTGGACATTTTTTTGCCCTACCGTTCGTGTATAAAAAATCCCAGATGTATACTAATAGTATTCTCTATGATAGATTGATTGGGAAAAGAAGAAGAAGAAACCACCATCAAGCTGGAGCATCTTCCCCAATGGAGCGAAGCCCATTCAGGGACGGGGAAAGAGATTTTGAGAAGTCATTGGAATAATTATATGTTCTTTTCGAATCCAAAACAAATGGTTTAACCGGAAAACATATGGCCCAGATAAAGCGTTGGGCTTTGGTTTCATTTCAGCAAAATGAAAGCCCAATATCCAGAGCAGCCAACTCTCGAGCACCTCTAGAAATTATTAAAGCCTAGTCCAGCCCAAGAAAAGTCCAGAAGCATCCCCGAAACATTGAATCCCTGGCTGCCATTGGAGATCAAGAAAATGCCGCACGGCGCCCAAAGTTACCATATAGCAAATACAAGACTACCTGATCCATCTAAAAGAATCAGAAATAGCGAAGTCCTGACTTTCTCTTTTTCATTTCAAACTATGTTTTTTCTTTTAGTTATGTTCTTATATGGATTAAGCTTGGAGTTATGGTAAAAATATTAAATTAAAAAATAAATAACTAAAAAGTAAAGTGGAGAAAATCTATGACTAACACTAAATTCAAAATAATTTTTATTTTAGTATCAAAGTTTATTTTACTCAATTTTTAGTCCCTAGATTAGAAAAATAAAAAGAAAAAAAGTTATCAAAAAAAGGTAGAAGAGAGATATGTTATCAAAATGATCAAATTTGATGTTAAAGAATTACATACAACATGAAAAGTTTGATGATGAAGTTTTTTACTTTCATCTTCCTTGAAAAAATAGATTAAACTTGAGAGATTGTTTGCTTTGGTTTTATTTTGGGTTTCTTAATTATGGGTGTTTTGAGTTGATAAATCAGCTTACTAGTGTTTATAAGGTATTTATTACGTGTTTTTACATCAAAATAGGCTAAATATGAAGTCTTAAATCTAAAAGTACTCTATCTTGATTTTCACCACCCTGTGGTGATCAAAATATGAACTAACAAACGAGATGTTATTCACTCTTATCATTTTAAAAACAACAGGAGTAAACCACATGTCGTTTTTCCCTTACAAAAAGAAAAACAATTAAACAAGGCTAAGAATGTGGGCATACCCTACATGCCTAAGCTTGCCTAACCTTTCTATGTTTGGCCGGACACTAGGCTTCATTCCTTTTTTTATTTTTGTTTTTTTATTGCAATTTAAAAAAATTATTTAACCTAAAAATTCACTTACCCTTTTCTTAAATAATATTATAGATTTTCATTAGAATGTTAACAATTATTTTTCAATTATTATCTACAGAATATGCAAAACATTAATATTAATAATAAATGTCTCATGAATATTTAATATTCATTTCAAATTAAAATCTTATTTTAAAAATATATCATGACGTGATTTTATCAAATTTAATAATTTTTCCCAGCATTTAATCAAAAACAAAATATAAACACTTTATTTTGACATATTTGTTTTTTAACTTGCATTGGCAACCATAATTTTGTTTTTTAAATAGTGATTTTTGTTATGAAAAAATGCTTCCACCGAAATAACAAGTGATACATAAATAATGAAATGAAATTGAATTTAGATTTTAGAAATACATGTCTTCTATGTATTTCAAATAGCTTAAATTCTATTTTTATTTTTTTATGATAACATTACCAATTGCTTTGCGGATAATTATTTAGTAGCATGATATACGGAATTTCGATGATAATCTTCTCAATAATATGGAACAAGAAAAAATAAATATACTTGTTTTAATTCTTTTTTTTATCAAATTAAGAACCCATGATAAAAAACAAGATATGTTTTTTTTTAAAAAAAAACAATATAATAATAAAAAAGTAGGAATTGAACTACAAATTTATTTTTTGATGGAGTTTAAATTATTTATAGTCTAACAAAAAACAATTGAAGATCTCATCACAAAATGAGATTAAATATCTTAATATGTATTTTTACCAAAGCTTTCCAACTCAATTTTTTGTTGGAATCAATAATTTTATTTATTTATTAGCACTTATAATTTATAATTTTTTCTATTGAACACACATATTTGTTTTTTAGTTTGAAATTAATTTTTTTTACCGTTGAAAAAACATTAACAATATTCATGTATCTTTTAAGTTGAAATTTGTGTTGCTCCACATCATAACATAACGCATGAATCAAATTAGTAAGTGTTTGTTAAAGGCCTAGGTACAAGGACGTGTACAGTGATGCATTCTACTTAGGATTCAACAACAAAGAACAGAGACAACCTACATTGGATAGCAACGAATTCAACAAGGAGCGTGTATCAATTTCATACGAGTTATCGGTTCTTGACTTAGACTTGGATGATAGACTTTTCAAGGTAAAGTCAATAGAGGGTTAGCATTTAGACTAATAGATTATGAATTACAATTACAGTAGTGTAGTGAATTATTTCGACAGTTACACTCATAATTTTATAGAGAAAATGAGTGTCTAAATCATAAGAACATGGTTGTGATAGCTCCTCAACACACTAAAATTATAAGAATATGGATCAAAATTACCCACCATGTTCAAACAAACATGAGGAGAATGTGCCCCAATATTTCTTGAAAAGGAGGGGTGATAGTAGCATGCTTTGTAACCTCTCATATTCACCTATTAACAGGCTTTTAAGGCCTTAGATGTATAAGATGTAATCTTTATGTATATAATACACATATTTATATTATATAAATATTTTGTTTATGAAATTAATAAAGATTATAAGATTTTCCTGTTTATGTTGTATGTTTTTTTAATTTATTTCTTTGCATATGACAAATTAATTGTATAATTTTTTTTAGATGAGTGAAACACATGGTTGTAAGCCAATGCTAGTTAAAAAAACAAGATAAAATTTAGTTTAGTTGGAAATAAACTGTGGAATAAAGATTGAATTTTAAAATAAAAAATTTAACCTTGTGATAATATCTGTATAGGATTATGCTATAGAAGCAAGGGTATTAATAAAAAAAAAAGTTTAGTGTTTTCGATTATTATGATCCATCCTATTTTTTATACATAACTTAAAGATAATATTATTTTTTTAATATTCAGTGTCATATTTTCACTTGATCATATAGAATTAAGGTAACTGAAAATTATTTTATGTCAAAACGATAATACATTCAACCAATACAGGAATATTTATATCTCGCATTTTAAGAGGACACATTAATTTCTTGCCTCCGTTTTAAACTCAAAGAGCATCTATAGAAATGACATAGGTACGGATAAGACCAACATCCCACAGTATTTTAGCCTGTTGATTTCGATCTAGCTAACCTCGAGAACAAGTGGACGTCGATGGGAACTTATAATTGTGAAATTAAAGGATAAGTTAAACTTTTAAGAGAAATATCTTGTCTTATCAGTACAAAGAAAATTAAACTACTTTTGAAAAGGAACAAATATGAGACGCGCGGCTTAGGTCAGGTTTAACACCATTGCCAAAGGACAAATTAGTTAGAGATTAACGATAGTAAATTATAGTTGTTAAATCATGAGTAGTATTGTCATTGGCACCTCTTTTCAAGGATCCAAAGTTCGTCCTTGTATGATGGTGGGTTTGGTTGAAAGAAAGCAAACTTTGCTGCCATTGATGATGGTACCCCTCGCATCTCTCCCTGTGATTCCTTTTGTTGCTCTTGCTCACTTGTTTCATTTATTCTCCGCCATCGCTATGGAGGTTTTAGACCAAAAACATTCTACTCCAAAGCTTCCTACTACTTTATTTCCAAGAACTTGAGGTAAATTGCAATGCAAAGGGGAAGGGTTGCTGGGTTTTTAACCTCCTATTTACTCCGGGGATTGAATTGAAGGCTTGAATTGTTTGGTGTAGGGTCAAATAGGGTTAAAAAGGAATTTTAATGGCTAGTGGAAATGCCTAGCAACAACCCATGCGCATAAAGTTGATTGTGATTTTTGGGCTTGAAGATTCATGTATAAGAAACCATTTCTTTATTCTTTGAATAAACTACATATGTTTCTCTGAAGGAAGAGGACAACGTATGAACATGTACGAAAGAAGTGATGTATGTAGTACTGCTGTCTCTCACGTATTCGAAAATAATCGGGTAGTTGTGTGGATTCCATGTTATTTTTTGCAGAAATAATATGAAGGGTACGATTGAAGCAGCAACCCTAATATATAAACACCTCATTCATTTGTTCCCTGTGACATGGTCATATGGCAAATGCCACGGTGCTCCCGTTGGATGGAGGATAAACAATCTAAGCCCTTGGATCAACCATACAGATCTATTAGAAGCCATGAGATTTTGAAAATAGCCAATAGCTCAATTCCAAAGAGATTTTGAAGCACTAGCAAAAGTATCATTTCTCATCTCCTTCTGCGTCTCCCTCTTCTATTTATTATTTCTTTTATTTGATAAACTCCTCTCATTCTTCTTGTCCTTTTCAAGTAAACCACCATTTTTTTTTTAACTTGTGCGCTTATATTTAACCAAGTTTTCAAACATCATTTTCGCCTGACTTAAATTCGGTCCCTATTCGAAAGAGAGAGACAGAGAGAGAGATGAAATTGTCATTGCTTGAGTTGCTGAATTTCAAGTTCTCCTTAAATGGGTTATCAGTTATCTTCCAATTCTCATGAGGCGTTTTGTTTTGGACGGCTTCCAATTTTTTGGTTTGATCCGAGGGCTGAATAATTTCGAGAAGCAGTGCTCCCACTTATTTTCGGGGACCTCGGTAGCATGGCCCGAGGTCATACGGGTCCCTGGGAAATGAATTAAACAATGCTGAAAAACAGCCTGCCATTGCCTGACACCGTACATTTTAACTTTGAGTATTCTTGGGGAACCTCCGGCAACTCCCCCCCTGCAGCTCGGCCCTCTAAGCGGGGACCTTTTTTCCTAGGGAGAACACATACGTTTGAATCCACCTGTTATTCAGTATAGATCTCCAGGACAACATTAAGCTTGCCATTGGACCTCTCTTTGAAGAGACCGAATACGATCAAAATCGGAAAGTCTCGATACAGGAACTATTGTTTGATATTTGGTATTAATAAATTATCACTACTATCATTTTTATATTTATAAATGAATTTTTCTTGTTAGTATTTATATTTACAGTTTATTAACATGAATTTGACTTTTACCTTAAAAAAAAATTAATTTAAAAAATTCTTAGTAGTGATTTATATTATTTTTATTGAAATTTAATAATGAAGTTACAAACATAAAAAACATTTCAAAATAAATTTGACCTACTTTATTTTGTTAGTATTTTCATCAATAAATATAATATATTATCAATAGAAAAATTATATGTCATTTTATTAATATTTTTTTCTCCATTGGTATTTTTTTATGAATTTGATATATACAATCAAATAAATCGTCTGTTATTTTATTTATGAGTAAACAGTATGTCAAAGTTGCGTTTTGAAGATGTTATTGCTTCATCTTAAAGCTATGTTTGGAAGTTGTTGTTGTTGTTGCTAGATTTTAATATAGTTGCTCATTTCTATTGCTCCAATTGTGTTTCTATTGCGTGATGCTAGTGCGAAGAAATTTTTGTTGCTATTATAGGTCGTCGTTAGATCTGGTTGCTACCGAGAACGTTGTTGCGTTTACTACTATCAAATGGAGAAAGGCTAATGTTTTTTGATCTCCCAATCAACCTATGCTCCGGTACCAATTATAAAAAATATTAATTCCAAGCTACTCTACTAATGGTTGAAAATATTAAACACTCAAACATTTAAATCATTCAAGCTTTTATTCGATGATATTCAACACACACATGCATTTAAATTCTGCATACAAGACCCCTGTATTCTTAGAAAGATCACAAGCTGAAACTATCGATCATAATCTAATCAATATTCTAGCTAATGTTTTTAATATCATGTTATCCATTTAAAAAATAAAAAATTCTAATTAATTAGTTAAACAAGAATCTCGAACACATATTATTTATTATCTCAACAGCAAGTGCCTCTTTCACACCAATAATTAGAGCTTTCTAGTACTTTAGTTAAGTTTAATTAAGGCATCCAATGATGGATTGAATATCTAGTGGAACCTTTTCTTTACAGGCTTGATACCGAGGCAGAGAGGTATTTTCCATTGTTTGGAAGCATGTTCGATGTCCCCATAAAAAATTATGTCCTCTTCAAATCAAGATCTTTAAGTGGATTCCAACTCCTCTTCAACAATGGATTTCCCTCTCACCTTATTTGTGGTTTTCCCTTTCACTACCTAACCCTTGAAAATAACCATTAAACTAGAAATTCGATCTATCAAAAAAATATCTACTTTCAGATTTCTTTAATCTAAACTGAATGTGGGCTCTCGCAAATCTAAGCGCCCAATGGTTTAGTTCGACATTTCTCTTCGTGAGCAATCGCCTTGTTTCTACTGATTCAGGTCTAAATCTTGAAACCTGCGTAGTTTTGTTGTCTTTTCCTATCAAGGGTTGATAAAATAACCTTTCAGTTAAAAAAACATAAATAATAACGAATAATGAAGAACACAAAACCATCTCTTTGCTTTTAATTAATTGTCTCTATTAAATATCTGCTCAAGATGCATGATTTAAGTTCTGTTAATTATTGTGTCCCTCGTGGCCCATACGCGATGACAACTCTTTCCTTCTCCAGCTTCTCCAGCTTATTAAATTTATCTGTTTTTGTCACTTAGTAATACTTTTGTTGCCTTGAAACCATGTTGAACGCATAGTTTGTGCTTGAAATAGGCAGTTGTTGCAGGATAGGATTATGAGTTACGACTTTAATCAGGATGAGAATATTGACTGGAAAGACATCAAACAGTTTAAAATGTTATCATTGTGCTATAAAGGGATGATGATAAATAATGGACCTGTGGATAAGATGTTTAATTACATTACTTACTCGATATATCTAAGGAAAATGTTGCTCCAGATACTGATCTTCGGTAAGGGCGATACAGGATGACAAGTTAGCGTGCATGGAAGAATAGGATGATTATCGACCATGATATATCAAGGTTCTTTGGAAATTGTCATTACTGAGTAATTAAAGGGAGATAAGGATGGTCTTTCTTGTGCGATAGTTAGGTGACAATATCCGAAAGCGCTACTCCTAGTCCAATAATGGATCGAATGAGCAAACACAACTAGTAGTCGAAAACGAAAATTAATCAAAGGAAACGGGATTACTTTCTTGCAGTTTCAATGAGTCACATCATGTTTTTATTTGTAACTCTTTTACAGTTGCCATTGTCTTTGATGGGAGGGCCATGCATAATTTGGAGGGTTTTTTTTTTCTCCCATTTCTATGTAAGAATTATTAGGCAGCTCATGTACAATTTTATAGCTGGTTTATATGCACGATACAATCTCATTAAAAGCTGATCACATGGGGGGGCCTTGGTTTTTAATACTAAAATCTACATAACAAAACCTTCAATTATAACAGTATGTTTCGTTTTACACACACAGAGATATATATATATATATATATTCAATTTAAATCCAAACATACAATACAAATTTTAAATATAAATAAAAAAAATAAGAATTGGATCGATATGACCTTATCTAACTAGAAATTATACAATTTAAATTTTAAAAGTAATTAAAAAAAGAGAGTTAGACCAATATTATCTTATCAATTTAATGAGTTCAAAAACAACTTGGATAACTAGTAAAAATATTATTTGACTAAAAAAATTCAAAATAATATATTGTAAATGTTATTGATTTTGAGGGAGCGGGGGAGTGGGGGTTTGGGGTCCCCGGGATTCCTTGCCTTTTATACTAAAATGTACATAACAAAACCTTCAATTATAACACTATGTTTTAGTTATATATATATATGATTTCAATTTAAATACAAAGATAAACTAATTTGAAATTATACAATTTAAATTTCAACTACATATAAAAAAATAGGAGTTGAACCGATATGAGCTCCTCGACTTGATGAGTTTAAAAACAACTTGAACAATTAATAAAAATATTATTTGATTAAAAAAATATTGAGAAGATAAAATACAACTTGGACAACTGGTAAAAATATTATTTGACTAAAAACATATTAAGAAGATAAAATATTAGATCTACTAGGGTTAACCTTTTATATGTGTAATCCGAGATAAATCAAAATAAATTATAAAACTTAATTTTTAATAAATTTATTATTGAATGATGAAATTAAAAAAATCAATATAAAAAAATATATAAAAAATGACATTTCAACATAAAATTATGAATTTGAATGAAATTATAAAAATATCATCGGCAATCTCACAAGGATTTTCTTTACTTCGATTGCTTTAAAATTTAACCTAAAATATAACAATATATCAGAATTTTTTTTGTAAAATTCAAGTTTGATATAACTGTCAAATTAAAAGAAATGATTTATATAGTAAAACTAGATAATATTTATTAAAAAAAAATTATTTTGTTGAAATGGAATATGCCAAGATTTTTAGCAAGATAAAATATATTCCTATTTATTTTATTTTTAAACAAAAATGAGTCCGAACAGAATTAACAACCTTGTTAAAACCTTTGTTCAAGAAAATTACGCCTCTTTAATGTCTAAAGAGTGCCACGATTCTGACTCGCTGACATCTTTACAACTTTTATAGATGCTCTCCATTATTGAGTTCTCGACACAATGTGTGTTGGTGTGGACACCACGGTGGCGAGACACTAAGTTCAAGAACTAGAATCATATTGCGTTTGACTGCCAATAATTCCATCTGCCATTTTCTCGGTGTCGAAGCAAAAAATGAAAACACAGATCTCCAAGAGAACATGGTAACAGTTACTTTCATACTATAGTATTATAAATCCCACCTTATGCATGAGGGATTGCTAAATTATTAGAGCACGAGGCACATGCGATTCAGGGTGATATCACGTACTGGTAAATAACTTGACTTGATTCGTATGAACTCGAACGATGCAGTACAGTCATTAAGAAATTAACTCCATGTTTTGCGTTGCACGATCGAATCCTTTGATAGCCAAATGAAAGCTAGCCTGTTTAAGCCAGTTCAGGAAAGTGTTCCATTAAACAAATATTTGTAACCCACCCAATATCTGACAATCGCTATTCTCTCAGGCGCTTCCAATTGAAGAAATATTGCACGCAGTGAGGAATGGTTAATTTTTTGCTGAGTCGGTGATAGAATGTTATTTGTGGTTAATAATTATATTCGTATATTCAGAATAATTTTCTCACTTCTTCAGATAGTTTTGTCGCTTTTGAAAGGAAAAAGGAAGCTGGAATGAGATCACTTGTGCCTGTCTTTCATGTTCTATCGCTTATCTTTCATGCCCCAGACAACAGTGGGCATGCACGAGAGAGAGAGAGAGAGAGAGAGAGAGAGATCCTACAATATGGAATCTCTTGCACTCCATTTTCCCCATCCATTTATAATTTCTCGATAAACAAGAAAGATTACATAATATTCAAGGTTACATAATATTCAAGGCCACCCTCGACCAACTTTTAGCAACGGTCTTGATATGATATATTTTGACGCTCTACGTTGTCATTGTAATGAAGATTGCTTCCACTCCACCAATCTCCGTAAGAAGTCTTTAACCTGTTAAGATATTTATGATTTATTAGTCCACCTTGTAAAACTGAAAATTTAACAATAACTATTACCACAAGTAAATGTAGAACAACTTGCTTGTTACATTAAAGAACATGCCTCTTTTGGTTCCTGTAGAGAATAAGAGGCATTTGTTTCCTTGGGAACTTTAGAAACAAGAATCCCAAGCCCTTGCCCCCTGTTTCTGAGAACCTGTTAATTTAGCATTCACATACGTACCGAATTGTTCAGAATAATTGAGATTTGGAGATAATATAGAGTAGTTAGTAAGAGAAACGAAAACAATTGAAGAATATAAGATTGTATATACCTTGAATGCGTCTTCATCAGTTCGATCATCTCCAATATAGACCGGAAAAACGTCAGTAGAATTGGCATATCCTGAGGAAGAAACAATCAAACCATTACTAATCTACCGTTGCACGAGAGATTAGCTGGAATGTAATTAATGAATAGAGAAAATTGTATATTCACCTAATGACTCTAACAAGAATTCAAGAGCTTTGCCCTTGTCCCATTTAATGGTGGGTCGGATCTCTAAAACCTGTTTTAATTAATAAAAGATGGTCAGGCACATTGATTACATAGTATAATTAATTAATTAGTTTTATGACAATAGAATAAGCAGGTTCTTCTAATTTAGAAACTGAGTGAATATATACCTTCCTCCCTTGAGTTAATCTAAGCTTGGGATAATCATTGAGAACTGATCGGACTTGCTCAACTAATAGAGCCCACATCTGTCCGGGAGGAAGAAAAAATCAAGGCAGCTATATATTAATAATCATTCACACTACCCATCAAAGTAAACGAAGGTGAAAAGAAAATAGGAAAATGTGTACCTTTTCCTCAACACATCGAAAGTGCACGGATACGCAAAATTTGTTGTTTTCTACTTGAGCTCCTGGGATAGATTTTGTTCTCTCCAACAAGACATTGTACACCTGAAAATAAAATAAAATAAAATAACTTTACAGATTTACATTCTTTTCCCGAATCAAACTCTTTCTTGCTTGTTTTTTTACAGAAGGTAAAAGGAAACAAACCTCATCAATCATGGGTAAAAATTCACTGGCAGGTTGAAAGAGGACACCACCCTGAAACATCCATGAATTAATTAAATATAAAACTGTTTAATGAATAAATACAATTAACACTAAAAGCAATGGGTAGAGAAGCAATGTTGGTGCTCACTTTTTGGTATTTGCAATTATTTTTGGATGGTCCCTTGATGTCCATGCCATGGCTACCAGCATAATAAAGCCCTGCCAATCTTACAAAGCTATACACCTGCAAGGTTTATACAAGAAGAAGAAAACAATATTATTCATTTCAGCACAGCAAGAAAAACTCCATGAACGCCAACTACAAGTGTTATTACTTCCAAAATTCCAAAATAACAACAGCAGCAGATACCTTATTTCTACACCTTCCCGTCACTATAGCCGTGGGAAAGTATCTAGCAACGTCCCTGACAGCTTCTCTCATCTACAGATTTGGAGGGAAAAAAAAAGGAAAACAACATTTAGTATAGATGGGGGTGGGGCGGGGGGGTGGCGGAATTCATGAAAATAGAAAATTATATTCTACATATATAAAAGCAGAGGTAACCTCATTGGTCATGAATGCTCTGTCAGGATCTTCAACAATGGGTGACAGTGTACCATCATAATCAAGGAACATCACAATCTGCTTTCCCTTTGAGCCTTTCACTATTTGCTCAAACATGTTTAGAGCAGAAGGATGGTTTACCTGTTTGATATTTAATTAAATTCACAAAGAAGTAGAACTGTTAGTAAAGTTAAAAGGCAGAAAATTAAAGACCGATTTGAAAGAACGATATAAGAGTACAGGTAGTAACTTGTTCTTTGAACACTTACAATCCAAGAATTTTTCTCTTCGGTTTCTGATAAAGAAGTGGTGGATTTGACACGGGTAGGTGAAGAATCCCTCATAGAATCAACCCAGGAACTGATTTTGCCTCCAGGTTCTGTCTTCTTCGAGAACCTGTTTCGGGTTATTGTGAAATACCCACCAGGAGCGGCAGGCAATGGCTTTGGCACAACAGGTGAAAACAGAGACTGGGGCAGCGCCATTGCGATGGTGATATCAATACCCTGTTTGGCAACAGGCACAACCACATTCTGGTTTGTCATCTCCGCTTGTATAAACCAAACTCTGCATATGCATATATACATTAACATAAAAAGAACCGAAAATGAATTTAGAAAGAAAAGAAGAGGCAAGAACCATAAAAAGAATCTAAAAGGAAGTTGATAGATGTGAAGAGCACCTGAAGGTTTGAGAGGAGTGGAAGGAACAGGGGAAGTGAAGAGAAAATAAACGGGCGAGTAAACAAAGACAAGTAATGAATGAAAGTTGTTTTGGTCTTAGGATTCAATGGAAAGGGATACAGAAGAAGAGGTTAATAAAGGCCTTAAAAAGGCGAAAATTATACGCGCACTACACTGGCAAACAAACGCAGACACAAACACAACTGTGTTGTCACTTTACAAACTTGGTTTTCACGGCACTAGCTGACTAAACAAACAAAACCCACGCTCCCTCTTTACCCCCTTCCTTCCCTCTGTGCACCTTTTTTGGCCACAAATATATTAAAACCTTGAATGGACTCTTCAAGACCACCGAGATCCTACTTTACACATTATTAATCAATTTCTTACTCCTATTGAAAACGATATATATATATATATATGTATATATAATACAATATATTAAATCAAAATTGTCATCTTATGTGACTTGTATTCTCAATTTCTCTACTATATATATTAATTTTTTGTTTAGGAATTCCATGATTCTAATTATTTTGGTTTTTTTTTTGTTTTTTCCAATTTAAAGAAGAACCTTCCTTTTACAAAAAGAATTTAGAAGCAAAGGCTAAATTGAGGAATATTATGAGATGTCAGGTATGGGTCTACAAACATAATGTGTGAATGTACTAGTAGATGCATGCATTTATGGATAAATAAGATAGTTTTAAGTTCAAGATGAGATCCAGTCATGTTAAATCAGAATAACAAATCAAAAAAATTATAGCTTTTGTTTTGAGTTTTAACTGTTGGATTGTATTTAAATTTTTAAGAGAAGTTTCTAAAAGTTGTTTTCCATGTAATAGCTAGTGTGTCGCTATACAAACTATCGAATCTTTACATATCAAAAATCTCATTGAGACCTCTTAATTTTGATAGTTTTTGTGATTTTTCTTATTATTTTTAGATTCTCTATTTATTTTAGATTTTATGCTTCTTTATTTTGTAATTTCAAGTTTTTATTTCCTAGTTGAGGTAAGGTTTTTAGTCTATTCAAGGCTTTACAAACCTTCTAATAAGGAGACATCATTATTATCATATTAGATAAATTAAACTTGTGAATTTGGAGTTCAACATATGCAACCCTTTCCTTCATCAAAAAATTCCATGTTATGTTTTTAGTTGTTTTTAGCTTCCACGTGCATCATAAAATGGATATGATAGTTAAGGTTGAACGAGAATGATCATATTTGATTTAGATTTTATATTTTGTTTGGTAATACGATTCAACTCACTTTTCAAATTATTTGCACTTGAAAATGAATTAAATTGATATTTTTAAAAAATGATTTTTTTATAATTTTGATATGCTAATATTAAAAATAAATAAATATTATTTTAATATATTTTTAATTAAAAAGCATTTCAGTAAAAATGTCATGCATTCATTACAAAACACATACTTAGTGTCAAATTGCATTTCTTGCTTTTTACGATGAAATATAGGCCAAATTTTGTAAACTAAGTATGCTTTGTATTTCTCATATTTTGCTAATGCCAAAAGAATATTGTTAGATGTTTTTTGTATGGTTGAATGGGATCATAAATAAATATTATTGATGTATCTTTTTTTTTTATTTTTATTTATCCCTATATAACTACGGGCTTTGTTAATAATTTAATTATCATGAATTTTTTTCATTCTCCAATTGAAAGTTAGACTTTGAGATTGTTTAATGGACATAACTCTTTTTCCCATCTCTAATTCTTTTTATTGTTTTGTAATTTAAAATTGAAACCTTTTGATAAAAATCATTTGATAGGATGTGGTAAAAATCTAAGTCTTGAGCATAGAACATTCTCTTTTTAAAAAACATAATTATTAATTATTGTAATTATATATTAGAGATAATCAATTGAAAACTACCTGTAAAGGTTAATTAATAAAAAGAGGTTGCACTTAAACTTTGTGGATGCTGATTTTATGAATTAGAAGTGAGAGGGTTTTTTAAATAAAATTACATTGTTGTATATGTGTGGCGTCATGGTGACCCTTCTCAAATGATATCTAGAAGGTCTTTTGATTGGTTGGGGACATAAACCGAACTAAAAAAATCTTATTTCACCAAAAAACAATAAGAAAACAAACTAAAGTCAAAAAATAGATTAAAAACCCTAAAAAAACTTAAACAAAATGGATCAAATGTCAAAATAATAAAAAACACCGAGAACATTAAAGAACACTAAAATAAACCAAGCAACATGGAACCTAAAGTAGACCAAATTTAGTAAAAGTGAAGGTACTTACATGTTGAAAATCATAAAAGAATAAATAATCTAACATTCATTCACTTCGATCATCACTTAAACATCATGATTTGTCAAGATGAGTTTCAATTCTAAATCAAAACCCTAATATTAAAAACTATCTAAACACATTATTGATACAAATAAACACTGGATTATCGGTTAAGCATGCATAAGAAAGGGTTATGTGTAAAAAAAATAAATCGAACCTGGTCCAAACATAAAGGCTAAGGTCTTGTTTTTTCTAAAAACATGAAAAACATTGTCTAAAAACCTATAAAAAAAAGCTTAGCCAAGGTAGCTACTGCCAAGCCCAAAATAGGTCCTTTTTTTTTTTTTGCTTCTATNTAGGTCCTTTTTTTTTTTGCTTCTATAATATTTTTTTTTATCCTAACAATCCATGATATCATACAAAAACATATTTGAACCAACAACTAACAAAAACATATAAAAAACAAGCATGAGGTACCAAATAAAAAGAAAGTATCAACTTAAAACAACATGTGTGTTCATGCAATATGAATTTAAAATTGGTTTCTAAACTCATTTTATGCATGAATAAGCCCAGCAAACTCGGGATAAATACTCTTACTTTAATAGACATAACTTAAATTAAATAAAAACTAAAACAATATTATTTAATATATATATATAACCAAACTTAAACAATAACTTTAATATATCAAAAACATAAAAGACTTTAAAAAAATATCATTAAATAAATAAATAAAAACAATAATAAAGAGGTGAATGCAACATTATATATTAAACATTCTAAACTTTTTTCTATGCTTGTAAATTTAAATATAAAATAACAAAAGCAAACCACAAAAGATCTATTTTTAGATCAACGGGATATACTTAGAATAACTACTTTTTTTTGAAAAATTTTATCTTTCACAAACTTGCAAAACTTAAAAAAGTTTTTGTTTAAGTTTTTAGGCCTCAACACTTATTTTTTATTCATATTTCTCTTCTTATTTTTTTTCTTCTTATCTTATCTTTTATTTTTTTTCTTTTTTATTCTACTTCTATTTTTATTTATAGGGTTTTGAAAGCTCTTAAATCAATTTATAACCTCTTGATCTTGAAAAAAAACATTATAAACCCTTGATAAGAACTCATTGGGGAACTTTATGTGTGAATCAATGAAAAGCAAATTGATTTTTATATGATGGTTACACTATCAAGACTAACTAAGTTATCCATTTTTAAAGCCTTGTTGAATCAATTCTGATATCATTATCACGTGAAACCATCAAAAATTAGTATAAAGAACACATAAATTTTATTTAGATTCAATTTTGTTAAATTTAAACGTCAATAACTCCATATTTTTTCATTTAAAGTTACAAACTTAATCAATTAAAATTATCAAAATAAAGATACATGCCAATAAACATCTTTCATTCATTTTAATTTTATTAATTCTAAATGATATTTTGTTTAGAATTCCAAATGTGGGATTGAAAAATTTACAGAGAATCGGCACGGTATCTTTTGCTCCGGTTTGTGGGTTTCCCCTCCAACAGTTACAGGTCTTATCAGAGAAAAAAGCAAATAGGACAAATGAATTACAGTGTCTCCGAAAAAACCCTAATCCTAACATTACTGTTTGCTTATAATTCCGACCGAAATCCGGAGCTAGCTAGAAGAACTCGTAATTTAGTTAATTGTCTATTCAATCGATCATAGTTTTAGAATCACTCTAGTTTTGATCTATCAATTGAGTAACTATTTCAGAAAATGCCACAAATATCTTGAACAATTCCAAAAAAAAAAGCTTTAATTAAAAATGTTCGTGGTCCTAAATTAATAATAATTTTAATTTTAATTTTACCGGGAAAAATAGTCTGTTCAGTGTCATTATTAATTTATGATGTCCAGTCATTTCGTAGCAAGGTAAGAAAGTGAAGTATGTAAAGCCCTATTGTTATAAGAACAGTTTGTTTTGAATCATTGAAATTAACGTATTGTTAGACTTTGGGTTTGATCCGCAAGTGTTAAATTTTAGCTATCTATAAGTAACGTACGGACACATCACCTTTGCACATAAATGTGTCATGTGCAAAACAATTAAAATCTTCAGTCACCCAAATCAATCATGATTGTACATTACATTTTAATTATTTTTTCTTCTTATGACACATGAATGATGGATGATATATATCATTATGCAATTGGGTTAGGTAAAATGTGACATGGAAATCTGCTTAATAACATTAGCTAAAGATTCAAGTAAGACTGGTAGCAGAATGAATATTGGTAATATTAGTAATATGGCATTCGGTAAAGATTGGTGGAGAGAGTCAAAAAAGACTGTGAGGTTATCATTGACACAAATAAGTTTCAAATCAACAACTCTTTTTCCCAATATAAGCTTGTGGTACTAATTTCTTGTGGCGGAAATGCAGTACAATTATTATCAAACTTAAATCATATTCTAGTCATCGAATAGTACAAGCTTCACACGGCGCGCCCCTTGTAATGGAAGGTGAAACTGGACGCTAAAAAGCGTAGTTTGCATGAAAACCAGCAGCGTTGAATGTTCTTGGTTTGTCTCTTATTTTTGATGTTATGAGCATTTGATTCTAGCAGTACTCTGTATTGTGCAAGTTAATAAATCAGCCTAATGCGCATGCATGAGAGTGTAGATTTGCCGTTTCCACACGCAGGTCGGAAATAAAATCAGTCGATTATGAATCAATCCATTTAATTAATAATAAATCTACGGGGTGCTGTCTAAAATGCAAAAAGTTGAGAGGAGAAATTGCCCGAATGATTGTTAAAGGGTCGACATTGTTGAATTTATAATTGAGCTTCTGAAAAGTTTGAGTCTATATGAAAAGTTCATAATCACGACATATGTTTGTCTACACTCTCTAGCTGCCGCTGGCAATATTCTGGGAACAAAGAAACATGGTCGAAGTTTCGCAGCTATATCAGTGCGAATTTCTTTGCTTTTCACTTGGCGGTCAATTTAAAAAATCGTTTTTAGTCGGTCTGCATAGTATAATGGTTGTAGACTCTTAACAAATTAATAATAGTAGACTTTTTCTGCGACCTACACAGATTAAGGAACGTATTTCCCAAAATATACTTGCCATCACCAATGTTGATTTAAAACCGTATAAGCACTTCATCGGTGAACTCCAACCACAGAAGACACAGTCACTTTGACACTTGTCCTTGTTGACCATGTAATTATGACAAGATTTAGAGGGGAAAGAGAAGAGTGTTTGAGAAAACCAAAGAATTTAAGCACCGACTGAGAATACAAGGGAGATTTTCTGGAATCTACGTTTAATTATGTGCCTTGACTAAACATATTTTGCCGCCTTTGAGAAAGAATAAGCACGAGATACGTTGGTTGTCCATTTCAAGCGTAATATAAAATCAAAACAAGTGCATGCTTGAGCTTGTTTAATTCTAATGGCATAAAAAGGATTCCAGTTCAGTTCATTTCTTTCTACTAACTCTTGTACACATGCTATGAATGGTCAAAACCGGAGACCATGGGGAGATGCTTCGAAGCTATACCTATGTGCACAGAGGTTCAGTTTCAAAATTCAGGTTGTTGGATGTATTCAAAAGGGAAGAGTTAGGCGAATCAAAAGGCAGACCGAACGGGACGAAATCGTTTCTTTATTTCAGGCCTTGGAAAAACAAGACGGAATAACTTTCCGATGAAGAAAGTTCCCTCCTTCCTCATTTTTTACATAAAACCCTTCTTTGTCCGCATCATAAAACCAGTTTCCTGGTATCTCAAGAAACAATCGGCTCTAATTTTTTATATATATAATAATTGATTGATTTATTAATGAAACAGTTATTCAGATAATTACAAGAAGAAATACAATAAATTTTAAAAAAATTATTTAAAAACAAGTTCAATATCAGTAACATTAAAATCTAAGTTTTATTTCTTACACATTTCCTACTAGTCTAATTGAGTAGTCGTCATGTGCATTCAATGCTTTATATTCCAGTCCAACAGTTTAGATTTGCATTGTATAAATTCTATAAGATATAAATTCTAGAAAGTCCCCTCTTCTCCCTTTCTTTCTGTTTTTTGTCGGTCATAAGGTATAAATTCTAGTAAAAAAGATGATCATATATGGACCCATTAACCTAGTCTCTACGTGGAAATTAAATAAGAATCTTATTAAGAAATTAAATAAAATTCGCATAATGCCATAAGCCCCTAATATAGACACGATTGGAATCTTTGAATTGTTCTATATTAGGTTTGGGATTGCTACTCTAAGAATTTCAGCTTTATATGCATGTTAAGTTGCTCAAGAATGAGGAGACGAGATATATATTCCCATCTTATTCATGCTGGCATATTCTGGTTGCTATTACTTCGGCTTGTGCTTTAGACGTGCATTATATTTTAATTACTTTTAATGTGCTTTTTTCTAATTATTTATAAATAGAAGCCCTGAAGATTTATAAAATGCTTTATTTCTGAATGTAAATATTTTATATAAATTTATGATTTATAAATAAATTATACAATGATCAAAATATAAATATAAATATGATGTGATGATCAAAACTACTTTCCTCATATGATAGAACACGGGTATGTATTTTAGGTATACAATTTTCTCTTTACGAGTATAGCTTTTTGAATCCCTCAATTACTACGGTCGTAAAAAAGTTAATTTGATAGTATGAGTCAAGTAAATACGATCAATAAAAAACAAATATGATAATAAGCAATTTAATAATCTTTTAGAATTTTGGTATTTGATTGTTGACATCCTAAATATCTATAGTTAAAATTCTTGCAGAGGTTTAAGAGAATATAAGTTAGATAAATCTTGAACGTTAGAATTACTGATATATATATATATAAGTCAGTAATATTAAGAAATTCTATATTTTTCTATCGCTTTTAGAGTAATATTAAGAAATTCTATATATAAATCTTGAACGTTAGAATTACTGATATATATATATAAATCTTGAACTTATATTGCTGGGTAGGCATGTTGTTTTTTAGAGTTAGAGTTCGGGCGAATTTTAAACATCATCCGACGATGTATTTATAAAAAGTATTTTCATATTTTTTTTAAGATTCAAATCATGAATATTCTCATGATGAATATAACCACCGGCTAACCGAGCTAAATCAATCAAGCTTTGAAGGATATTGATGATTTTGTACATGTAACTAACAGTGAACCTTCCAGACTCTAGAGTTGATTTCTCCGATCAAGTCCATGCAGTAGTTATGGCATGGGAATCTTATATGACACCACCACGTAAGCGTGTTGCAATAATCCATAGCAGGCAAATAGCACTCTGGCAGCAGAGTAGAAGAAATTTGGGGCCTGGCTTTTATTTTTTTGGCTTCATGTTAGTTTTAGCGTGTGCGTATTCATTTTCTTGGCAACTACTTGATGCAGAGAAGGGAAAGTGGAAATTTTTTAGCCTTTTTCGGGGACACCGTGACGCGGGGTGGGGCTTCCAAGAAGTTCAGTTCATACAAGGGAAAGGGCCACGTACCCTCGTCTTAAAAACCACAAGATTTTACTCTGGCGATTCCTTTTTCTCCACGGCGTTGTCGAGGGGAGGAATTAGCCGAACTTTCTACCTAAACAAATAAAACAACTAAGGGCAGGGGACGACTTTATTAGTATTCCTTTCTTGCTCAGAACTCTCACCAATGGCAGTTTTCTCGCGTGAACCTTTTATAGTACACATCAATTATTTTTCTATTTCTTGGAATCTGAAGTTGAATTGAAGCTGTAAGCATGGCTTCGCAGAAGGTCAAAATCTCAAAGATTGTGACTCGTCTTTGACGTTGTGATTGGTAGAGATGCGCTTTCGGTTTTCCTTTTCCGCCTTTTCTTGTCTTTTGTGAAACAATCATCTCTCCTTGAGATTTAGGTAGGTAATAGAAGATCAACTACATAGTTTATATTATTTTAATATATCTTTCAACTTTTAAGTAAAATTTGCTTGAGTTATATACTGTATTAAATTTTTATTAAATATATAAAAATAATAAAATTTAAATTCATAACTACTTAATTATTATATATTTGATATCAGATTAAGAGATCATCTCAATTAAAAAATATTTTTAACAATATTTTGTAATACATTACTAAATTTACAGAGATCATGACAAATCTTTATTGAGGTAGCAGTTCGGTAATGTTCATGTAGAATAAGAGAAAGGAACTAGTGTGGTATGTTTTCCTAAAAAGTATTTTTGAATGTAAATAGCGAGTTGTTGCTTGGTTTGCATGGTTCTTATATTGAATTGTGAATAAAACACTTAATCATTTAAAAATCTATTAATTTGTTGTTTTAATTGAAACTATCATTAATGATATGATTTAAATCTAAGAGCTCGAAAAACATTAATTATTTTTTCGATAAAAAGAAGAATTTTAAATAATATAAGTAAAAAAAGGATAAATGTCTTGTGTCATTGTATAATGAAATTAACAATTCTTCAGTATGTCACTGTATATATAATTGCGCTCAGACCCCTATGTTTTTTTATCACCATAATGATATCTACGAGCTCTCATGATTGTTCACTTTCTATTACTTACATAATTGTGGCAGTAATATATAGCGTGGATAGGGTTCTACAATCTCTAAAGTTTTACGGTTTAAATTATGGAGAAAGGAATTAGAGTTATTAAACATAAAGTCACAACCCTTATCCACATACAGTTTTGATAGTTTCTAATGCGTCTTTATTTTGTAAATTCTTTTTGAAAAGTAGCCTACAATGTTATAAAGCTTCCTAATTAGTAAAATGCATCCTAATCTAAATTGGAAAAAAAATCTGAAATATTAGCTTTCAAACCTAATTTGAATTTAAAAACCGAAACAGCTAACAAGTTAGATGATATGCTAAAATCTTAATTTAATCCAATAATTGAATCTACATTTATATTAATTTTCATCTCCCCATTGTAAGAATTAATTCATCCAAATCTAAAAAACCTTAACAATTAAAAAAGTAATGCAATAAAAATAATTATATTAATAACAACAAATAAAGTGTCCCATGCCATCTCCCCCTTCTAGCAATTAACTTGTGGAATATTAATCTTGACCCACGGGGCATCAAATAGGTGCTATAATTTCTTCTTACAAGAGGCACTCAAAATCCCTCAGATGATTCGGGGAATGCATGATATTCCAACGATCATGAAAGCGAATGTCGGTAAGGGAAAATCTGAGAATCATCGATCAAGTGACTCTACAAGTGTATCTAGGGTTTCTAATCTTGTTTATCTCCCCTAGGTACATGGTCCACGTATCCATGGAAAAACAACTGTGCAACACGGGCAGATCTTCTATTTTCAGCCAAGATATGGAATAAGGAAAAGAAAATCTTTTATCTAATATTTTCCGATCATTCTTCATTTCATCACATCCTGGGTTTATATATATTGTTCTTAAATTCGAAGAAGATAATATAGTATTCAAAACCCTTTCGCGGATACTGTTCTCGTTGAAGCGAACAAAACATGGCCGGGGCACTGCTATTCTGAATTATTAAGTTTCACGGGAGTTCACTAGCATACAAAAATCACTCGGCATGTGATACGCTCCGGGTAATCAGAGAAAGAATTACGAACAAGCGATTATGGAAGGACGATGACTGCCACTCGCTCATTCTATCATTCATGGCTAAATGGGATATATATATATATATATATAATTAAGAAGAAAGCTTGAAAGTTAAGCTAGTTGCATTGATATGTCACAGGTTAATACTGAAATTAACGCGGCTGGAACAAGTAATCGGACATCGTTTAAAACAAGATCGATAGAGTGTTCGTAATTACCTAATAAACATTTTAAGAATTAGAAATAAACTTATTTTCAACATCAAAATATTATTTAATCGGTCAAAAATTCTTT